>PITA01008989.1:49986-80824 GCA_004023965.1 Spilogale gracilis
AAAAAAAAAAAAAAAAAAAAAAAAAAAAAAAAAAAAAAAAAAAAAAAAAAAAAAAAAAAAAAAAAAAAAAAAAAAAAAAAAAAAAAAAAAAAAAAAAAAAAAAAAAAAAAAAAAAAAAAAAAAGAAAGAAAAGAAAAAACAAAAGAAAAATCCCAAATATACAAACTATCTTTATACCTTAAAGATCTGGAGAATCAACAACAAATTAAACCTAACCCACACAAGAGAGGGGAAATAATTATTAGAACAGAGATCAATGAATTAGAAACCAGAAATACACTAGAAAACATCAACGAAACTAGAGGCTGGTTCTTTGAAAGAATTGATAAGATCAATAAACCACTGGCCAGACTTACCTAAAAGAAAAGAGAAAGGACCCAAATAAATAAAATTAAGAATGAAAGGGGAGAGATCATGACTAACACCAAGGAAACAAAAACAATTATCAGAAATTATTATCTACAGCTATATGCCAATAAATTTAGCAATGTGGAAAAAATGGATGCAGTCCTGGAAACCTATAAACTACCAAGACTGAAACAGGAAGAAACTGACAACCTGAATAAGCCAGTAACCAGTAATGAGATTCAAGCAGTGATCAAAAATCTCCCAAAAAAGCAGAGTCCAGGATCTGATGGATTCCCTGGGGAATTCTACCAAGCATTCAAAGAAAAAATAATACCTATTTACCTATTCTCCTGAAGCTGTTTCAAAAAATAGAAACAGGGGCACCTGGGTGGCTCAGTTGGTTAAGTGACTGCCTTCGGCTCAAGTCATAATCCCAGAGTCCCAGGATTGAGTCCCGCATTGGGCTCCCTGCTCTTCAGGAAGCCTTCTTCTCCCTTTCTCACTCCCACTGCTTGTTTTCCCTCTCTGGCTGTTTCTCTCTGTCAAATAAATAAATAAAATCTTAAAAAAAAATAAAAACAGAAGGAAAACTTCCAGATTTTTTTCTATAAGGCCAGCATTGCCTTGATCCCCAAACTAGGCAAAGAGCCTATCAAAAAAAAAAGAATTTCAGGCAAAATACCCCTGATGAACATGGATGCCAAGATTCTCAATAAGGCCCTAGCTAATAGGATCCACAGTACATTAAAAGGATTATCCACCATGACCAGGGGGGATTTATCCTTAGGATGCAAGGATATGTGGTTCAACATATACAATCAATCAATGTGATAAAACAAAGCAATAAGAGAAGAGAGAAGAACCACATGGTCCTCTCAATTGATGCAGAAAAAGCATTTCACAAAATATAGCATCCATTCCTGATTAAACTCTTCAGAGTATAGGAGCAGAGGAAACATTTCTCAATTTCACAAAATCCATCTATGAAAAATCCACAGTGAATATCATTTTCAATTTTCCCTTAAGATCAGGAACACAAGTATGCCCACTCTCACCACTGTTGTTCAACATAGTACTAGAAGTCCTAGCAACAGCAATCAGATAAAAAAGAAAAATAAATAAATAAATAAAAGGTATTCAGTTGGCAAAGAATTCAAACTCTCTTTGCAGATGGCATGATACTTTATGTGGAAAAACCAAAAGATTCCACTCCCAAATTACTAGAACTTATACAGAAATTCATTAATTGGTAGGATACAAAATTAAGGCACAGAAATCGGTTGCTTTCTTATACATTAACAACTGTAGAAAGAGAAATTAAAGAACTGATTCTATTTACAATAGCATCAAAAACGATTAGATACCTTGGAATAAACCTAACCAAAGAGGTAAAAGATCTATACTCCAGGAACTACAGAACACTCATGAAAGAAATTGAAGGAGACACATAAAGATGGAAAAACATTCCATGCTCATGGATTAGAAGAATAAACATTGTTAAAAGATCTATGCCACACAGAGCAATCTATACTTTCAACATCATCCTGATCAAAACACCAATGACATTTTTCAAAGTACTGGAACAAACATTCCTAAGATTTTGGGGGAACCAGAAATCACCCCTTATCACCAAGGAAGTGTTGAAAAAGAAAAAGTCAAGGGCATCAGTGTTGCCTGATTTCAAGTTATAATACAAAGGTGTGATCACCAAGGCAGCATGGTAAAGGCACAAAAACAGACACATAGACAATGGAACAGAATAGAAAACCCAGATATGAACCCTCAACTCTATGGTCAAGTAACTTTCAACAAAGCTGGAAGAAATATCCGATGGAAAAAAGAAAGTCTCTTCAATAAATGGTGCTGGGAAAATTGGACAGCTCTACAGAAAAATGAAACTCGATTATTCCCTTACACCATACACAAAGATAAACTCAAAATGGATGAAAGACCTCAGTGTGAGACAGGAATCAATCAAAAACCTAGAGGAGAACATAGACAATAACCTCTGACATTAGCCATGGCAACTTCTTTCAAGACACGCCTTCAAAGGTAAGGGAAACAAAAGCGAAAATGAACTTCGGGGACTTCATCAAGATAAAAAGCTTACGCACAGCAAAGTAAACAATCAATAAAACAAAGAGGCAACCTGCAGGATGGGAGAAGTTATTTGCAAATGACACTACAGGCAAAGGGCTGATATCTAAGATCTATAAGGAATTTCTCAAACTCAACACTGAAAAAAAAATAAGTCAAAAAATGGGCAGAAGACATGAACAGACACTTCTCAAAATAAGACATATAAATGGCTAACAAACATGGAAAAAGTGTTCATCATCATTAGCCATCGGGAAAATTCAAATCAAAACCATGTTGAGATACCACCCTATACCAGTTAAAATGGCAAAAATTGACAAGGCAAGCAACAACAAGTGTTGGAGAGGGTGTGGAGAAAGAAGAACCCTCTTACACTGTTGGTGGGAATGCAAATTGGCATAGCTGCTTTGGAAAATAGTGTTGAGGTTCCTCAAAAAATTAAAAATAGAGCTACCCTATGATCCTGCAATTGCACTACTGGATATTTACCCCAAAGATACAGATGTAGCGAAAAGAAGGGCCATATGCACCCCAATGTTCAAAGCAGCAATGTCCACAATAGCTAAATTGTGGAAAGGGCTGAGATGTCCTTCAGCAGATGAATGGATAAAGATGTGGTCCATATATATACAATGGAATATTACTCAGCCCTCATAAAGGTTGAGTATGATGAATATCCAACTTTTTTTTTCTTTTAAAAAACTTTATTTTTTTATTATTTTCTTTTTTTAAATTTTTTTTTTATTGTTACTAAAAATTTTTTTTCCAGTGTTCCAAGATTCATTCCCCATTCCCCACACCCAGTGCTCCACGCTCTAGGTGTCCCCAGTACCCACCACCAGGCTCTCCCATCCCTCCACCCCCCTCCCTCCAAGTCCCTCAGTTTGTTTCTGTGTCCAAAGTCTCTGTTGTTTCGTTTCCCTCCCTGGATTACCCTAGTTCCCATTTACTTTCCTTCTCCTACTGTCCTCCAGTTTACCCCTCATGCACCGCAAGTAGGTGAAACCATGCGATACTTGACTTTCTCTTCTTGGCTTATTTCACTCAGCATAATCTCTTCCAGTCCAGTCCATGTTGCTACAAAAGTTGGATATTCATTTGTATGAACATGGATGGTATTGGAGGAGATTACATTAAGTGAAATAAATCAAGTAAAGAAAGTCAATTATCATGTGGTTTCACTTACCTGTGGAACATAAGGGATAGTATGGAGGATATTAAAAAGAAGGAAGGGAAAAATGAAGGGGGAGAAATCAGACGGAGAGACAACCATGAGAGCCTATGGGCTCTGAGAAACAAACTGAGTTTTAGAAGGGAGAGGGATGAGGAGATGGGTGAGCCTTGTGATGGATATTAAGGAGGGCACAGATTGCATGGAGCACTGGGTGTTATACACAAACAATAAATCATGGAACACTACATTAAAAAGTAATGATGTACTGTATGGTAATTAGTATAACATAATAAAAAATTTTTAAAAGTAAAATAAAGTGAATAAAACATTAGACAAACCTTTCATTAGTGAAGCAGAATAGAGATCAGAATCTCAATGCATAAATTATATCCAAAAACTGTTGGGGCTCATTTGTGGTACATTTGGTTGAGTGTCTGACTCTTGGTTTCAGCTCAGGTGTGATCTTGGTGATCCAGCCCCATGTTAGGATATGCACTTCGCATGGACTCTGAGACTCTCTCTTCCTCGGCCCTTCCTTTTCATGCTCTCTCTCTAAAATAAATAAATCTTTTAAAAAATGTCTGAAATTTGAACCAAAATATAGAAGGACATGAAGAGCTTACATGTACCTCCATAGATATAAAGGGGTGAGGGAACGTAAAGATATCCCTAAAAATATGATTAAGTTTCCTAGATAATATGTCCAGTAATTCTCTAAAATATAGAGAAGAGTGGTCATAAAAAGAAATATGGGTGTTGCCTCAGTTCAGGACATTGTAAGTATAGGTGAAATCAGAACTGAAGGAGAGGCTATAATAACTATAAGGTATTTTTTTTTTTAATTTTAGACAAGTTTTTTATCAAAAGAGATTGCCAAAATTAATTGCAACAAAGGAGGGAGGAAAAAGTTATCATACCACAAACACCATGAATTAAGGGGCTTCATTATGTATTATATCAACCTGCTCAATGTAAACAACCTAGCAAGATCATGTCTAGAAAGATAATGGACCTAAGAGACTTAGGTTCTCCAGACTACAACCCTGAACCAAAGCTGTGGCTGTCTCAATGCCTTCTCTTCACACTAACCCAACATTATAATTCAGCAAATGTCTGTCTTGAGAAACAAGTGAGTAATAAGGAAGGGATCATCGTGGTATTTATGTAGGAATATGACCAAATTCAAGAGATGGAGAATGGGAAAACAATGCAATTGAGGTGAAGAACACAGTCAATCTGAAAAGAAAGATGAAGAATTTAGATAATACTATTCTTGTTAATTTTTATTAATAATACACATGTTTTCCACAAAGGATGATCCTACCACTACAACAAAAATAACAACTACAAAATAGAGGAGAGCTGCTTGAGATAAAAGGCAAAGAATTATAGCTCAGAAAAAGCAAGAGTTCATGGTGGCTTAGACTAATATATTAATGGTGGATAAAATGAGATGTATTTAGAGTAATGATAGATATTGTAGAAAGAATATTAATGAATCCAAACCATATGGGAAATGAGTGAGGTGAGTCCTGTTCATAGCTTCTGTTTTACTGTTCTTCCTGGTGTTAATATGCTACTTTGATTTATAGATTTCTCTTCTCCAACTAGCTCATCTAATGCCCCAGAAGTTGGCTCCATTTTCACTTTTAGGACTGATACTAGTCATAATAAATCATGCTAATACTCTCCTCCTTCCCAAGTACAGGATTACAATGTTAAGCAAATCAGTACTTGACATTTTCCTGATTAATGGTATTGGTCCAGAGGTGAACATATGATAAAATTTGGTCTTATCATACCAAAAAAAAGACTTTTTTTTCCAGAATAGCAAAGAAATTATTCTTCACAGGATGTGATTATCTTGTATATGTTGGTTAGAGAGTTAAATAAAGGAGTCTTTTTTAATATCAAGTTTAAATATATTAAATTGAGAATCAATTGCTTTTAGGTAACTGTTATGTTGAATAAGAAGAATTCATAGAATGGATTTGTAAAAGAAACTTTGTTTTATTTCTCCATATCTCTTTACTTATATATTGTGACTTTTCTAATCAATGTAAGGCAATAGAAAATCCTATTGTTAAGACCCAACACCGTCTTGAAGCAATTATTGAAAATATACAGTCTCAATGATAATCAAACTCAGATTTATATTTAATGTTAAATTTACTCCTTTCTCCCCTTAGTCCTCTTCTGGTTGGCCTCCTCATGTGGGATAGAACAGTGTCATCCTACTTACCTTTCTGTAAGCCTGCTAAACATGGTTTCATCAGGCCCAATCAGGATATTGGAAAGAATGTTCTTACACAGATTGATAACTTTTTTAGGTGAATCTGTTTGTCTGGGTCTGGTGTATATTTAAAAACTATTTTTTTTTCTTTCAAAGATACTTTAAGGACCAACACTGGTGATATCTGATGACATAACAGGTCAGGGGATGTGCATTTTCCTTGGATCCTTATTTTTAATAATTTCAATCCACTCTTTCTTAGCCTCCCATTCCTCTTCTGGCAAATTTCTCAGAGGATTTCACCTGGCCTCAGGTTATCTTTCATTCCTATATCACTCACCTCTGATCCATGGAAAATGCTCACATATTTTGTATGGACAATTTCCAAAAGTCAGGCCAATTCCAATGAAGCAACAATTCTTCTTTCCTCACTTATACAAGTAGTCAACCTAATCATCTTATCCTTACAATCTGTCCCTGGATGTGAATCAAGTATGAATACACTTGGCCTTACCAATTTCACCAAAGATATGAAACTACTAAACAGAACTAATGAAAAGTACTTCTCAGATTCAGGATACCCAACAAATATCAACCAGTAGAAATAAAAAGAAATACATATCCAAATACCTCATGGTGAAACTATTATCTCTTTCATATGTTTGTCTCTTTGTCTCAATCTCCTATCCTCTATATAATTTCTTCAAATATAACTTTGAAATAACAAATTCTCTTTTAGTGGTGTTTAATGAATAAAAGCATTTAAATAATAAAGTAAGAGTGAAATGTCCTCCTCTGGGCCAGAATTGGCTGAGTTAAATACTAAATTTTCTATTTGCTAATCATATAATCTTAAGGTAAATACTCAATTTTTCTGGTTTTAACCTTTCCCATTGTTTCTGGTGTCAGAAATATATTCCTTCTTTTTCTGCCAGCTCATCTTTGCATAAATAAGTACGATACATTGATTGATTGATCAATTTATTGATAAATTGAAAGTCAGAATTGGAAATCAATATTTAACTTTAGGCAGTGGGAAGATCTACAGATATATAAACAAATGAATAAAATGATTAGAATCATATAGAAGAAACATTAATCTGCAAGCAGTGTACTGGTAAATTGGACAGTATAGCTGGTGATTTCAATTAGAATTTATTTTATGCTTAGACATTTTTTTAAAAGATTTTTATTTATTTATCTGACAGAAGGAAACACAGCAGAGAGGGAACAGAAGCAGGGGGAATGAAAGAGGGAGAAGCAGGCTTCCTGCCAAGCAGGGAGCCCGATGTGGGGCTCGATCCAGGGTCCCCGGGATTATGACCCAGATGAAGGCAGTCGCTTAACCAACTGAGCCACCCAGGCGCCCCTATGCTTAGAAATATTTAAAAATACAGACAAGAGGTATTAGAAACTTACTGTTGATTACAAAGGATGGGATTGGAAATAGGACGAGTCATTTACAGTATGTTGCAAAAATAATTGTATATCAGGTGTGAGGGACCAAACATTATCATTTGGAACAAAGGAAGCTAAGAAAGAAATGTTCTTAGTTGATCAGACTGTGCTTCAAGTTCCAAGATAATACCCAGGATGGTATATCCAGCATGGCATTATTTATGCACATTTATAGCTCAGAATCAGATAAAATACACATAGAAATAATAGTTAACTTTGCTAAGAAAGAGAGTGTCAAGAGAGAAAGGTAGTAGACAAAGAGTACCCACATATGCCAAAAAAAAAGTTAATTAGATAGAAGCTAGATATAAGCAGTGGAAGGAATGCCCAGAGGAGCCTTCATACCTTGACCTGAAAGATTTTAGAGTCACAAGTCCTTGAGAGGGGAAGAATAGAGTAGGAAGTTAGTTAGACAGGGGCTAGAGGGCTGGAGAAGACTGTGGTAAATAGGTTACACATTAGAAGCCTGTGTGTACAACATCTTGCTTTGTGGCTCCAAAGATGGGGGCTAACAAACCAAGAGCCACAAGCTAAACTGTCTTCCACTTCAGCCCCAGCATAACTCCTCTACTCATTTGCATTATAATGCCACCCCCCCCCAGGAGGAAGGCTGCCATAATAAACTTGTAGGGCCAAAAACCCCCCCTCCCAGGCTGTAGGAGGAGTCCCCCAAATGATTGGAAGCAGCCTCCATTAGAAACCACCCAATCCATGATGCAAGCCCCCCAACCTCACATAAAAGGAATGAAGTCACTCTCCCCCGCATAACCTCAGGGCAGTTGCTACCTCTGGGCCTGCCTGATCTCTCACCTTGAGAGTGTACTGTCCTTAACAAAACTGTTCTATTCTTTCACTTTGGGCACTGATCTCTGTTTATTGTACTGGCGCCAGAGCGGTTTTCATGCTGACGATGAATATTTATCATGTTCCTGGGCCCATCACTTGCTTGTGCCCCTTCCAAGGCCACGGGAGGGTCTCTAGGAATAGCTTTGTGTGGTCATATGGTTTTGTAAAATTTGTGAAACTAACAGTTTTTGTTTTTTGCTTTTTTTAATTTGTGCACCATTATTTATTTTTGTGCTTCAAGACACATGTTTATTGGGGGCACAACTCTGCCATAGGGATGATAGGAACTGTATCCCAAATAGCAACTTCAACAAGGCCTTATAGGGGCTAGAAGGGTACAGTGCCCCCTCACCCTTACCCATTGTACAAAAATAAACTCACACCTATGGACCACCAAAGGCTGACAGAGTGGCTCCTCAACAGGGACACCACCCTCTGCCAGACCTGAGACCCCATTCTTTGATCCTTACCTGCCATTATTTTTTTTAAATATATGTCATGTATCTTTTTGTTTAATTCAATTGGCCAACATATAGTACATACTTAGTTTCAGATGTAGTGTTCAGTAATTTATCAGAAACTAACATTTTTTATTCTTTTTTTTAAAAGAGATCCCCCCTTCCCCATAAAATATTTACCTGCTTACTTAGTTTGCATTCTCTTGAAAGCAGAACCTGAAATGAAAACAAAGACAAGTCATTTATTTGGAAGACAACCCCAGGAAGCAGGAGAGAAGGTCCAGGAAAAATTGGACAGAGAGGAAGGAAAAGCCTAAATATAAAGATGTATCATTAAGGTTGCTGCTGTAATAACTGGGCTGGGTGCCACCACGACTTGGAAGAAGCATAAAAATTATCTGCGAGAATTAACCATCTAAAAGCAAGAAGCCAAGGCATTTAGCCACCAGTTCCCATAACCCATTGGTAGATGACTGCCCACAGAGGTTAATTCTTGCTTAATTTCTGGGTGGGGCCCTGTTAAGTAGCCAATTCAGAGGATGCCCCGGGGCTGAATGCTGAAAGACATTATGTCCTTGAAGTGGGACACTGATAGCCAAGATGACTCTGAGCTTGCTCTGAACTGTCTATCAGAATGCACATTTGAGTCAGAGTTGTGCTGAGGGCACTGGATGCTTTTATGTCAGACATCTACTTCAAACCTACTGGTCAATGCACAAACTTTAGAATGCCCTTATTCAGGGCACTGTAAGAGAAGGAGAGTAGTAATAAATGGGAAAGCTTAAATAGTATGAAGATAAGAAAAGAACTAAATCAAAGCATTCTAAGAGAAGCAAAGAAAGGAAAGAATGTTAGATGAAAGTCTGGCCAAACATTACATTTTACAGGGTGTTCAAGAACGATATGCTTAAAAACTGCTATTGAACTTGTTAATGAGAGAAGATAACTGACTTTACAGAAGAATCTCATTGAAAAAGTAGCTCAGAAAATCACATTAAAATCCATAATTACTTTCTTCCCTGCATTTGTGATATTGCTGATCCTTCTCCTGAAAATCTTCTCACCTAAATACCTTTATGTTTCTTTAAGGGTTTAACAAGTTAATATATGTAAAGTGCTTAGGACTATGTCTGGAACACTGTGGGCATGATGGAACTGTTTTCTATTATTATTTTTATTAGTTAGAAGATTATAAAGACATTGTGAATAATGTAATAAGTCAAGTAGAGATCAATTTAAAGATTGTTATGAAAACTGGTTCTCTTCAAGTCAGGGAAGATTATTTCATAGTGATCTCAAGAGGGCATCGAAGCTCAAGATTAAAGGAAAGAGAGATGATAGTGGGAGAAAACTAGGTTTAGGGACAAGAGAAGTCAAGAAGGTCCAGAAGAGGCTTAGAATTAGAACCACAGGGATAAGTAAAGTCTGCTTATAGTTGGTCAAAGTACAAATGGGGAAGTAGTTAAAAAGTGGGGCTATGGAGATTGTTTTCAAAGAACTGCAGAAATGGAGATATTAAAAGTAGAACAATTCTAATGTCCGTAGGCACAAGAATAGCTAGACCTGATGATATCCAAGTAGAGGGAACATTTCAGAATTAATATAATAATAATATAAAGTTATACTTTATAGCTTACAGAACCTCACTCTTCTCAAAATAATGTATACATGGGCGCCTGGGTGTCTCAGTGGGTAAAGCCTCTGCCTTAGGCTCAGGCCATGATCTCAGGGTCCTGGGATCAAGACCTCACCGGGCTCTCTGCTCAGCAGGGAGCCTGCTTCCTCCTCTCTGCCTGCCTCTCTGCCTACTTGTGATCTCTCTCTCTGTCAAATAAATAAATAAATAAATCTTTAAAAATAAATAATGTATACATACACACACAGGCAGCATATGTGTATATATGTACATATACATATGATACATATATATATACAAAATAAAGTATATATATGAGATATTCATCATTCTAAATTAGCAGAAAGCTAGAAGTTTGTAGAAAAATTAATAAGATAACTCTTAGCTTATTATTCCACTAGTAATTTCACTAATGATTGCTCCTTCAATCCTTCATTCTAATTAATAAAATATGGCAGTGATTTACAGATATCATATTCCTATTAAAGGCATTTTACTAAAATATTTTTCATATCCTCTTATAAAATAAAAAAATATAAAGTATCTCAATGCCCATGACTAATAGGTTTTAACCAGCCCTTATTTTTATATTAGCTTGTTAATTTTTGCTCATTCTGTTCATATGTATTGATGACTTCATTTTTACAGTTTTAAATTTTCAAAGAGACCCCTCTCAGTTTTCTCTTTCATATGCACACAATGGCTTTGTTTGTACTTTCAAATAATGAGTTCCAATCTGTCACAACCTACCTCTTTTTGACCTTACCAGCAGTCATTTCCATACATTCTGGCTGGGTCTGCTTAAGAAATATATGCTACTTTTTTTTTTTTTTTTCCCACCAGTAGGAAAATATCAGAATATTTAAGATGTCTTTAATTTTACTACACAAATTATTTTTGAGACTGTAAGCATCGGTCACTTCTTTCATTAGCACAGAACATTACACTGAAACATACATTCACCTCAATGCCTTCTAGTTTTCTCAAAAGATTATTTCAAAGTGTAATTGTTTTATATGAAAGAGTGAACACTCATATGTTACCATGGAATTGACTATTGCGAATCAATATGAATATACTCTTACTATCCAAGCAGGAATATAGAGAAAAAGCACATTTTTACTGTGAAAGATTAATTTCATATGAGGAGCAGCCTTCTTTGAATTAGTATATGAATCGACTAGTTACTATCTTCTACTAATGAAGAATATTTTATAGAAATACCTCTTCCATGAACTTTGAGTATAAATTACCAAAATGAAGAGTAGTATGACATCCATTTTATTTCACTAGAAAAAGAAGAAAATGAATCTTATAATTTAGGGAAATTTTTAACAAATTTTGTGAAGTTCTTTTTGAAAACTTATGGAACTTACTCTGTTTTATCAAATAAGTAGCAAAACAAGAAACTTCACTGGTAAGAAAATACCTTTCAACTTAAAGATGCAATGAGATGACCACTGTTCAATGGCTTTGTAAGAAGGGAACTCAACATTCAATTTTTAATAAGGTTGTAATTTGAATTCCGTGAAATTACTATTGATAACGGTCCTCATCTAATTAAACACAAACAAATGTATCTTAATTCATGTCCCCAAAGAAGTAATCCCTTTATATTACAGCCAAGTTCAGTGCTTCCAAAGAATTTAAATAACTGAGAAAGGTGCTTAATCAAGAACAGTTACTTATTTCAATTAACTTCCTGTTAAACATGAATGATGTTTCATTCCCATGTTCTGTGCTATAAATGGTGACAATTACTTTATTTATTCGTTTGTGGTCAGCCAATAAATATTGAATAACCACTATATGCATAGAACTACTCAACATTTTGGAAGTTAAAAAAACATTCCAGTCATCAAAGAACATAAAAATCTAATAAGAAATACAGTCATATATATATACATGAGTAACTAAAATAAAACAGTAAATTTTAAATTAATGATTCTACTCCAAAATAAAAATATTATAACTTATGCCTTTCTTTTCTCCATCATTTCTATAATACACTTTAATGGAACTTTAATATTTGAAATTTTATTTGATCTATTCTTGACATATCTACTCCTACTGATGGTGATGGTGGTGGTGATATTAGCTAACAGTTACTGGACATTATGTGCCAGTCACTGCCCTAAGTAACCAAAATGCATTTTCTCAGTATATCCTCACAACATCCTTATCAGTTAGATGGTATTATTATAGTCACCATTCATAGAGAGGAAACCTGAAGGACCTAGTGGTTAAGTCATCTGCCCAAGTTCACATAGAAAGTATGGGCAGAGCTAGGAAGCAAAATTAGACTATCTGGTTCTAGAGCTTAGATTGTCAACCATCACACAAGACTGTATCTTAAATCATCATTATACATAACATAAAATATCACAATAAATGCTCTGTAATAGAGAAATAATAACTACAAAAAATTACAAAAAATATTATTCTCTCACATCTTCAACTGGTTCCATGTAATTATTCCTAGTGTCCTCTAAATTTTTGCATAATTGTTTCTGCTCTACATGCTGTGTGACTTTAGAAAAATTAAGATTTAAAGAATTTAGAAACTTTTCAATCTGCAAAATGGAGCTACCAAAATAACTATCTTAAGTTCATATTTCCATGACACTTCCATGTTTCTAAAACATCCTTTATGAAATCAACAGTCTTCCTTAAACTTTGCTCCTCTCCAGAATGTTAGTTTTGGGGGCTTGCCAGCCTGGTGGTGCAAAGCAGGGGAAATTCTCTGGTCTAGTCTTGGTCTGAAGCAGATGGTATGCCCATGTGCCTTCGTGGTGGGACTCTGTTTTGTTTTGGTTTGTTTTTTAAAGTTAATTAATTAATTTACTTCCTTCCTTACTTAGAGTGCATAAGTGGAGGTAGGGGCACAGGGAGAGGGGGGCAGTCAATCTCAAACAGACTCCACACTGATACTGGAGCCCGATGTGGGGCATGTTCTCACAACCCTGAGATCATGACCTGAGCTGAAATCATGAGAGGACACTTAACTGACCGAACCCCCATGGTGGGGCTTTGATATAATATCGTCCATCCTCCAGGTGAAGAAAATTTCGAATGGTCTAGGCTCAGGACTATTTTCTGTCCGTTTCTTAAGGATAGAGGGATTTTTCATATTCCCTTCCTTCAGTCACAATGGGTCTTCACATGTGTTTTAGGGTCAATATAGAGTTTTCTTCCCTTCTCCCAAAAAACAAAAGCTTTTGGTCTATAAGAAATAAGGAACCAAGTGAGGTTTCCTAATTTTCCCAAGGTAGTGAACACTTTCTACCAAAACTGCAAAATTGGGAGACGGTTTACTGGGTCAACAACCCTACTCTCACTTTCTTTGTGAGTATTCACTGAAGTTTTGTAGAAGTGCCAATGAATGAGTGCAAACATCCTTTGTGTCTACAGTTCTTAAAGCTTCTAAAGTTTCACATTAGCCCACACAGAACCTTTAGCATTCATTAAAAGTTTTAGCTAAATTATTTTTCCCACTTGTATGGAAACTTCATTTTCCTCCAGTGGCTTGCCCTATCTAAGTCAGCACTTGGAGACATTATAAGCAGATACTATAGGCCATAGGTCACAATGACAAAACAGAAAGAGAGTTGTCCTAAAAGAGACAACCACCCATTCATATGAAAGGTGACTTTAGATTGTCTTTAAGTCTTAGTTCCTGCTCTGTGCAATGCATAATGAGTGTATCTAACATCCATTCTACCTTTGTTTTTTCTGATGAGCACTTCATATAGGTGCCTTCATAATGAAATCACATGTATTTTTAAATCCTTTTTGGAAATGTTTGTTCAAAAGCCAATATATTGGGCGCCTGGGTGGCTCATAAAGCCTCTGTCTTCAGCTCAGGTCATGATCTCAGGGTCCTGGGATGGAGGCCTACCTTGGACTTTCTGCTTGGCGGGGAGCTTGCTTCCTCCTCTCTCTCTCCCTGCCTCTCTGCCTACTTGTGGTCTCTCTCTCTGTCAAATAAGTAAATAAAACCTTTAAAAAAAAAAGCCAGTATATTATGTTTTCCAAATCTGATTCTTAGATCTGTGTTTGGCTGAAACCTTGAGAAGTACATGCTCTTACCATTTCACCCCCTGTCCTTTCCATGCTATAAAGACAATTGTGGCATATAAGAAAATGTATTGATCTTGAAGTGGACATAATTTCAAGTTCCACACCAGAGAGTTACTAGCTATGTGATCTGAAATAAGGTGAATAACAATTTGTGTGTCTCAGTTTCCTCTTCGTAAAGTTGGGAAATCATTCACCTAACAAGGTTACTTGGGAGTTGGAATGCTGTGAGACAATGAGCTCTGTCATTAATTATGGATCAGATAAAGATAAGGTCCTCTATAATAGAATTCAACTTATAAATAAAATACTCTCATTGCAATGCAGCTTTAGGTACCTATTCTTTGCAACTGTAACAATGTGATTGATAATAATATAGCATATATTATAATTACAGATTTTCCTTTCTAACAAACATAAATCTGCCTTAATGCTCAAATCTCTGTTCTTATTGTCTTTTTTCATGCACAGTGATAATCAGAGTACTGAAAATTCCCAGAATTCTGAGTGTTGACAAAGATCCCATGCAGTCATCATGAGAGAATTTCATCTCCAGCTTTGCCTTTCTCAGCAGTAAACCATCAGTTATGGGAGTAGAGTTGACAGTAATTTAAGATGGTGTCACATCTCTGGTGCCACTTTTTGGAAAATTATAGGATGTTGTGTTCCATTTGTGTCAAATTTGGTGCTAAGAGATGGCAGAAATGCTAGTTTTGCTACCAGAAAACTACTTTCTGCTCTCTGACAATGAGAAAACCAGCCATATTCCTTAGAGGAATAGGTGTGGTGATGACAATCTGTCAATCTGAGAAGTTCAGAAAGTACCTCAAAGCTGAAAATGCTGTTTTCCTTCATTCTGATTTAAACTTCTGAATACTTTTCTTTTGCTTAAGTGCTGATGTGATTTATTCAAGGGTTACAGTAGATGAAATAAACTTTTTAATTTACTATACCTAAATATTTCTAATTGCATGGTTACGGCTACTAAAATATTCACATGGAGAGCAATCATTTTAAGAGCCATCACAGGAAGCAATTGTAAGATGTCTATATTTTGTGTAATTATATAGCTCATTCTTTGTCTTTCTCGAGAGAATTTTGTATGAGATAATAACTTCAGAAAATGATATTAATATATCTGATACCAGAGCTATTAAAAATCCTAATTTGCACCTTTCATGCTACTTAGAATATTTTATTTATGCCAAAATGTCAACTATGCAACCGAAAATGGCCTAAAAGGAACATTAGCCATCCATCTCTTGGGTAGAATGCACCCATATCATTCCTGACAATATAAAATGCTCTAAGATACAGGTTTGCATACATTTTGTGTTTATAGATGATTGTAGAGGATCAAAAAACCCATAGATAACTTACCCTATTTTCATAAATCTCGATCACAGAGGTATGCTTACAAAAGTGGTTGTGAGGCACTGATTAAGATCTATGTTTCAGGTGGCTGCAGGAGGGTAGCTAATGCAAATAATGCTGTCATTAAACTATAGTTACAGAAAATTTGCTAACTGCTCCAGAGTCAGAAGAATACCTGGATCTTCATATAAAATTCTCATGCTCCCTGGTATTAGAGGAAGGCCAGACTCTTGTAGTGAACTAATCAAGAGATATAATAAGTAGGCCAGGGGTGCAAAAGTATGGTCTTTCTATGAAGGAAGTTATGCAACAACAACCGACCCATCTCTTCTTTCCAACTTCTTCACCAGAAAGTGCCTAAAACATGTTTTCCTAAGCTCACAAATGATACCCTCTTATCAGAAAATTGCCAAGACACTAAAACAGCTCAGTTTCTGCTGTTATGAGAGCAAAGAAGGTGCAGAAAAGAGGAGGCAGAGCTGAAATTAGAGCCTAGATTTTCTTCATTTAACATAGCAAGGGTAAGGGCCTTCCCATGAATCCATGAGATACTTTGGATGTTTACAACACCTTAGATTTTCTTGCCAATGCCTCCAAGAAGGCTACTTTCTGGGATAGGACTCTAGCTACACAAGGCTGTGAGGTAGATGGCCATGGCATGGCTTGTAGTTGAGGAGAAAAGGAGAAGGTTGCACTTTAAGTGACTCTCCCATGACAGGAGATCATGTGTGAGTAAGATCTAGTCCTTTGAGGAAACCAGCAAATGCATCACTAGGATACAGCTTTAAAACACACAAAATACAGCCAGTTGGCATTAGGCAGAGAAACAATAATGACTAGCAGCACCACCATACTGTCAACATCCTTGGTAGGTGAAGCATGGGATTACTCATATTATCCTGTCCAATAAGGACAAGCACCTAAAGAAATGCCTTTATCTCCATCTTCCTTGTCCTAAGAGGAAGAGCACCACAAAGACCATGGTATAAAAAGGCAGCCCACTTTTCTCTCTAACTTCCACTGCGGAACTCTCATCCTAACATTGCTGGAAATGGGGACAAGGAATATTTTCACTCCTTTTTTAAAAGTTTTCAGTGTAATTCATTTACTGTTTTAGAACTTATAATTCGAAAGGCTTTACAATCTAACTTGTTTGTTGGTATAATAGCTTTATTAGTTCAATCAAGAGAGAGATCACATGTTCTAAACCATCATGACAATGCAAGATATTTAGCTCTTCTTTGGCAGGAGAACTCAGAAATTTGTTTCCTGTATATATGCTGGGCATTTCGTAAATATTATAGTATTTACCTCAAATTTCTGTGTTTACTTGTTAATTTGTAATATATCTTGGTTTTCTAATCTCTCACAGTTACATTCCAGTTATTTTCAAGAAGCTATTCTGGACTCCAATCTCTCTTGTTTGGCCATATACATTCCCTTCGGAGCCTGCTGTAGCCCCTTCATTCCAAGCTGTTCTGTCCTTTCACCTTATACCATACGGATGCTCTCATACTCACCTTGCTTTAACTTGTACTTATTTCTGGTGGGCTTTGAATCAAATGTGAAATTGAAACATTTAAAAGAACAAGATCAAGTTTTAACTACTGAAATGAGACTCTCGATAACTGAAATAACTAAAATTTTATGGATTCAGACTACGATATCGTTAAGGGACATGCCAAACACAAGAAAAGGGTAGTTATAGACAGCTCGGCGGGAGCAGTTCACAGAAGACTAAAGCGTAATTTTTTTCATTGAGACAAGATTCCTAATTTAAACTGGTAATATATTTTTAATATTTCCATTTGGAATTTTCCAAGATTTTACAAAAGCAAAATAATTATTGTCTTTGTGTATAAGCTTAGAAAAAAATTTTTCTCGCAGATTTATTTTTTTTAACATTTGTTTGTTCACGACTTCCAGGAAACCCCATTTATGTAAAAATTCATATGAATCATTGCGAGATATAATAAAAATAGTATTTTATGCCATGTGGTTTAGGGGTAATTTTCAATGCAGCAATATTTTGTAATAATATTTTTTTTCATTTTATTTTTCAAAGGATACCACCTTTTCCTCTGTCAAGTAGTTAGAGTAACATCTGGTTCTTCCTCATCAAATTGAGCTGCAGTTGGAGTGGTTGGAGTTCAAGCCCAAACTTCCTCCATCTTGTCAGGATATGGTATTGGTCTTACTAGTAGTACAGCTGGATTGTGTTGGGGTAGCAGTCTGATATATTTTCTGTTTACCTTATGTTTCCATTCTGTCAGAGCCCTGGAATCTAGCATCACGGGATTATGTGGAACTATGCAATTATTCTTTGTTATCTTACCCTTCTTCCATGATACTTTTTTGTTTAAACCTGAGTGTGTATCTAAGAGAAAACTGCTTGGTCATTTCATTTGCTTCTGCATTTGGGGTCTTCCTGTCTTTATTCCATTCTAGCTACCCTTACTTCATCTAATGCTCAGCTGATTTCTCTTTGTCCCTGAAAATATTCTTTATGTTAGAGCCATTCCTCAACTGACTTATCTCAGCGCAAATGCTTGCTCCAGGTATAGGAGTTGTAGCCCCTGTTATGTAAGAAAGCCTTGTTTTTCTATGGAATTTAATTCTTCAAGGTTTTCTTGTGTTTACTTCTCTTTGACAGCCACATAAAATACTACAGTCACTATTTGCTCATATTTTTCTTGTTATCATGAAACAAATGTCTTTCACATTCTTCTAACACCCTAATTGGAAGAAGTCTAAGCATTTGTAGTTAAGGCTATTGCTGTGATTTCACGTTAAGATGCTTCTTACTAAAAGAATCATTTTTGCATTATAACTTATATTTGAATGATAATTTTGTACCTTTTTTTTTTAAGATTTTATTTATTTATTTGACAGAAACACAGCTAGAGAGGGAACACAAGCAGAGGGACTGAAAGAAGGAGAAACAGGCTTCCCACCTAGCAGGAAGCCTGATGTGGGCCTGGATCCTGGGTCTCCGAGATCACGACCTGAGCTGAAGGCAGTCGCTTAACCAACTGAGCCACCCAGGCACCCCAATTTTATACCTTTTTAATTCAAGAAATTAAACCCTTAATTCAATTTTATGTCTATTGCATTAGATAGAACTTGTAAAATGAAACAAAACAAAACACCTATAAGTAAAATACTGTGCTGGTAGGGGTAGCACCTGCAGAGTTTCACCATAAAATATAACGTTAGCTATTAGCTTATGTCAGAAAACCTGCATCATATTAAGAAAAGACCTTGCCATTACTAATTTTGAGTTCTTTACCAGGAATATTTGCTAAATTTATATCATTATTTGAGAGACTTATATGTATTTCTTTTTGGGTCTATTGATGTGATAAATTATATTAATAGATTTCCCAACATAACATTACTCTTTGACTCCTGGGATGAACACATTTTAATCATAGTAGCTGATTACTTTCTACTATAATATTGAAATTGATTCCGATGATGTTATATGGGAATTTCTATCTATGTTATTTCAAAATAGTTTTATAGCAAGAATGGGAAATGCTTGTCATCTGTAGAACCACATGTGTTCGTGGCAGATATCATAATTGGTAAAAGCAAATGAGGCTAATGATTCATTATTTACATAATACTTGTCAGCAGCTACTACTAATGAGTCAGAGTTGGAATGAGACCTGAAGCTTCTGTCATTAATCAATGTTTTTCATTTTTTATGTTCTCATTGTCAGTTTTAGCACTAAGTTGCATAACATTCCCTCTTTTTATGTTTTACCACAGGTATCGTAACATGTAAGTTTCCTCTTTCTAGACAGTTTAAAATAATTCAAGGTTAAAAATGTTTGTCCCAGAGTCATTTTAGGAGGTGAGTCCTTAATAACTTTCCAATGCCTCCTATGGCTGTGGATGTATCTAGACCTTTACAAACTCCTAGTTGGTTTATTCTTAGTAAGCTTTACATTCTCAGAATATAGTTTAAGTCATGCTTTCCATTCTTGATAAAGAGACAATCAACAAGAGGCACTAATTTTTTGATATCATAAAAATGGGATTATAGTTTTACATACTCTTATAGTTAAATACTTATACACTTCAATTCTGGCTAAATATTGTTTTTTAAACTTATTTGAATAAACATATTTTATATTTACTTTTAAAATTACTTTTCTTAATGTTTTATATGTTCTTGGGAACATTATATTGTCAACTTCTTCAGTGCAATTTTACAAGTTTTGTATTTGATCAAACTCGTATTATGTTATATAATTTTTCTAAATTCTTACTAAACCATTTACCCATTTAATCCATCACTTATCAAGAAAGTATATCATTATCATTGTCTTAGTTAATTATTTGATTTAGCAACAAATTTATTAATCTCTTTGCACATCCTTCTTACTTATAGTACTTCCATCTGGAATTATTTTCTTCCTAGCCAAAGTACTCATTTAAAATTTCTTTTACTGAGAATCTATTTGTTATTTACTCTCTCAATTTTTTTTTTGCAAAAATATCTTTATTTTAACCTCATTTAAAAAAATAATGCTGGTGTTTTGTTAATTAGAGGTGGACAACTCTTTTCCTGATATCATATGGTCTCAAAAATGGTCACCCAGTGTGTGATGCCTTTAAGCATTTATTATTCTTATGTAGATGTCCCCCTTTAAACTAGGATCAGCAACAGGACTAAATTTTTACCCAGAAAATGAAGAATTGATGAAGTGTGACTCTAAAGATTATGTCAAAGGAAGCCTTGCAGCTTTCTATGGTCTTAGAATACTTGCTCAGAGGGATATCTGACCATTATAAGAAGTCTGACTACCTTGAGCCTACCACGCTGTGGACAAGCCTAAACTAGTTTCATGAGGAGAGAGAAATTCCAAGCTGAGTGCAATCTATCTACAAAACTGATAGATGTTTTAAGTCACAAAATTTTGATCTGGTTTATTATGTAGCAATAGATATCTAGTATAAAATTAGATGTTTGTTTTGTTTTTGAAAAGTTCTTTTACCAATCAAATTGATATTATTTTATAGATAAAAGAGAGCTGAGGGGTGTGAGAGTTAGGCAACTATGAAGTTAGAGGGTACAGACTACATAAGACTATTATCAACTGCAGGTTTGGGAGGATTCTCAAAATCACCCTCAATTTCAGTGAATTCACAGAATTCACTGAAAGATGTTATCTTTATGGTCACAGTGCATTACAGGGAAAGGATACAGAGTAAAAGCACTCGATGGAAGAAAAACATAAGGCACAGTCCAGAAGGGTTCCAATATGCAGCTTCCAAATTGTCCTTTCTCCATGGAGTCATAGGTAGTTGTGATGTCTCTTAGAAACTATATGTGACGGGACGCCTGGGTGGCTCAGTTGGTTAAGCCACTGCCTTCGGCTCAGGTCATGATCCTGGAGACCCGGGATCGAGTCCCACATTGGGCTCCCTGCTCGGCGGGAAGCCTGCTTCTCCCTCTCTCACTCCCCCTGCTTGTGTTCCCTCTCTGGCTGTGTTTCTCTCTGTCAAATAAATAAAATCTTAAAAAAAAAAAAAAAAAAAAGAAACTATATGTGACAACACACATGGAGTACTTCCAACCAAAGAAGCTCACCAAAATCTTGAAGTCTGGAGTTTTTACTGGGATTCTATCACATAAGCCACATTTACTATTCAAGTGGCTTACCTCAGTCTCTAGCCCTTTAAAAGGCTGAGCCAACACCTCATGTAAAATCCAAAGCCACCATCCTACATTACCTTGTTGAAGTGGCCTTAAATCACACAGTTACTATCTGGGGCCCCAAAGTCCCCAGGAAAAGACATTCTTAACAGGTATGATGGTCCAAAGGCTTAGAGATGATCTCCCAGGAGCCAAGAACAAAAGACAAAACTCTTTTTGGGCAAGGTTAAAATTTTTACCAAACAAAGGGAGTTCTAGCTTTAGCATTTTAGCAGTTTTCCTGCACATTCCATTAAACTACTTCCTCAAAGAAAAATAAACTATATCCGTATAACCCTAACCCTAACTATCCATTCATTTCTTCCCTTTCTCTTACCTAAAAATAAGGCTCAATAATTTCAAAATATTCTAAAGGTCCTGGGACAACTTCTCATAGACTGAAATTTTGGCATCATTAAGAGTATTGTGGTTCCTCATGCTCGTACTTTAAAGTGGTCAAGGCACTCAAAGGGGAGAAAAATATCTAGTACATAGCTATTTACTGTAATTCACTCTAAAAGAACTCTTATAGCCAAATTTGTCAGTTTGGCAATTAAATATACAAGATTTCTGTTTAAATTTGAAGGCTAGATAAGTGACCAATAACTTTTTATAACTATGTCCCAGGTATTACATACATATTTATCCCCAAAATTTACCCATGGTTCATCTGAAAACCAAATTTAAACAAGTTTCTTGTATTTTATCTGGAAATGTTAGCTTGAGAAATCCTTTTGACTGGTGCTCATGAGCTAAGAAAATACATTGGCTTTAGCTTGAAAAAATTCCTGAAGATATAAAAAATGCTAAATTAAATATATCTTTCTGCAAAGTATTATAATCTATTATAGCAAATGTGAAAAGTAAACTACAGCGAGCGTTGGTTACTCCTTCCAAAATTGAGATCAACTATCCAAAAAGGCTAATTTCAACACTGATTCCTGGTTTTCTACTATGATTTCTTAATACATACATAAATAAGAAAATTTCAACAAGGGATGAGTTCAGAAGTTATCTATATTTTGAACACCTCACAGGTGTTCTTAATTTTCTTTGTACTTCTCTAAAAGTGCCCACACAAATGAAGCTTTAGAAATTTACCTGATGATTTAGTGTTTTTTTTTTATTTTAAATATTTTTATTTATTTATTTGAGAGAGAGAGAGAACAGGAGAGGAGAGAGGTCAGAGGGAAGAGACTCCCCATGGAGCCGGGAGCCCGATGCGGGACTCATATCTGGACTCCAGGATCATGATCTGAGCCAAAGGCAGTGGCTTAACCAACTGAGCCACTCAATCACCCTAGTGTTTGAATGCCCAACTATATTCATGCCTATGTTTCTGAACTAAACTCTAGTTACTGTGTCTGATTTTAAAATGCATAATTAGCCTTAGTTTACTTAATAACATTATGTTGTGTTTTGACAACTAAATAGTGAAATTCACTGTGCTCAACCTCTACTTTATTGAAATCAACAGACAGAAACCAAAAATAATTGTTACAAGCCTCTGATAGTAACAATTAGTTAATATCATAAAGAAATAGCTGTAAACAAGAACAGTGTTCCAGCCTGAGTTATGAATTATAAATTTACAAATTGATTTTCTTATGCTTCTCCATTGACTTGAACCTTAAAAAACATGTCATTGATTAAACAGGTCCTATATTATGTATGATGATGAGAAAGAAACCTGAAAAGACTGAAACAACAAAAAACACAGCAATGCATTTATCTTAACAAGAACTATTGATAGGGAAATGTACTTATTCACCATTTTTCTAACCAATCCTATTATTGGAACTCTTCCTTTAGACTAAGCCATAATATATGGCATGTTCCAAAAGATTTTGTGAAGGCAGGAAAAATCTTAAGAGGTAAGAATGAACAATAAATTAGTCTATTTTTGTCTCTGCAAAACTAAGAGACACGTGAGGTGCTTAAAAATTCTCTTTCTAAATATTTCCTGAGAGAAATGTCTTTCAATTATTTTCTCCCTTTGTACTCATCTCATTTACTCATTTACTTATTTATTCATTATTTCAAGTATGGATTGAGTTTTTAGTACAATACCACACAAAATGCTATGTGTTGACTATCCCAAGATGAATAAGTAACAATAGATCCTTTCAATAAACTTATAGACTAGTGCAGAAAAACAGATGAGAAAATCAATTATTGTAACACAATGTAAAAAGTGCTAAAAGCAGAGACATGCACAGAAGAGGATAATTTTTCTCAGACTTTGTATTGGTGAAAAGAAAGTAAATTAGAAAATATTTCCAGAAGAACATCCATAAACTAATAAATTACCCTACATTCTTATTAAAGCTATTTTCCTTAGTATCTACCATGGAAGAGAATATTCGTGTGTATAGCCCAAGCATGGGATGAGATAAAGGTGAGGGAAAGGAAAATAAAACATACATTGCCCTTAGAAATTCCACCCTGGATTTCAACATATATCATGGGGGATGAGAGACTAAAAATAAGCTAAAATGTAGGTCACAAGTGAAACAAGCAAAGCTATAGTTTTCATGTGCAGTCTCAACTACTCAGTCCAGAGATATAAATATTTAAAATTCATACTTTTAAATTCTTCTTCTTTTTTAAAATATTTTTTTAAAGATTTTATTCATTTATTTGACAGAGAGAAACACAGCCAGAGAGGGAACACAAGCAAGGGGAGTGAGAGAGGGAGAAGCAGGCTTCCTGCTGAGCAGGCAGCCCGATGTGGGGCTTGATCCTGGGTCTCCAGGATCATGACCTGAGCTGAAGGCAGTCACTTAACCAACTGAGCCACCCAGGTGCCCCATAAATTCTTCTTTCATTGAATTACATCAAGTAATATTTTCTCATTTATTCATTTAAAAGTTCAAATCAAAGCAAATAAAACATTTTTTGTCCCTAAAAACATCCATATCTCTTTTAACTATTAGTTTTGATTCTTGTAAACTCTTCTTCAAATTAGCTTTAAAATATGATCTTGACTAATAGACTCAATATATAGGCCATTCCATTTCAAAGATACATTGAGTATTTTCACTATGTGATTCTGGAGTTCTGCTTTGTTACCTTTATCTTATGCCATTAATAAATGATAAGTTAAGGCTTTCCAATCTAATATTATGTATGAGGAATAGGTAGATATTAAACATGTTTATCCCTTTCTTAATCTCAGTCTCAGTCTTTTACTTTAGTTGAAGAGGACAAAGATTGTGGGCAGATGATTGGCCTCTTCTGAAGATTAGAATATGGACAAGTATGGTTGTAGGTCAAGAAGTAGAAATTAATATGGATTCAGTCTGAATGATCTTATGCAAACTACGTTTAAACAGCGATGTGCAGTTAGAGCAGCAAGGGTGAGAGATCAGATAATTTGATGTTCTTTCTTCTTTTGAATTTACGTTCAATTATTTGAGTTCAGTTTTGTAAGTTCTCAAAAGAATCTTACTATCAAAACCCAAAAGCAGCCTTAATTTTTCTTTCAGGTATCTAACTATTTCTATACAAAATATTTTATGTTGAATATTCTAAAAACTGTGTGTGTTTTATTAAACTAAACAGATCATTATAGCCAACATATAAAAATTCAACTTTATTTGAGGTTCATTACAATTCTTCATGGTGCTAAGTTCATAGGTTTCTAAAATAAAATAAAAACAAGGTTGGAGCTTTTCGGGGCTTAAAATAGCTAGTAATGTCATGCAATGGAGGCTAATAATATCTTCTTGGTAAATCTGTAAGGTTAAAATAATTTCAGGTATGATATTTATTATCACTTTTCCATAGGTTAAAATAGATATAAAGTTGTTTCCTGTTTATTTGGGTTAAAAAGTATTTAGATATATAAAATTTATCATTTGATTCATATTTATCCCTTTTATGTGTTATAGTAATAACAATAACAATAATATAGTCTTCGAGCATTTAACTTGTGCCAGGTGCTCTGCTAAGCATTATACAAGCCATCTACTTATTATCACAAAAGAAGTGGGTACTGCTATTTTCTCTGTATTACATATGATGCAACTGAGGTTTGGAATAACTAAGTAGCTTCTTCAAGGTCACAGAGTTAATACGTGGTGGAAATGAATTACTATCTGGTAGTCTAACTCCACAACCCATGTCCTAAACTATTATGCAACAGGGCTTTCTTTTTCAACTGCCAGTTTCCAAGACCTTATGCCTAGCAAAAGAAAGGAAAAACTCTTTGCCACAGATGGACATTTTGAGAAAGATTAATGAAAGATTTGTAAAAGCTTCTTTTTCTTGTTTCTCTCTTTGTGCTTCTCATTGTTTGTTTTTTATTTCTCTATTTTATCCCATATCTTTTCATGTGTGTATCTTTTCCTTCCTTGCTTCCATTCCTCTTCCCCTTCTCTTACTCTTCTCCTTCCTTTCCCTGCACTTCCTGTTTGTTCTCCTTCTTCGTACTTTTCCCTCTCTTCCTCCTCTTTGTCTTCTCTTCCTTCTCCTCCTCTTTTGTCTTGTTTTTCTTTTCTTCTTCTTTTTAAAAGATTTTATTTATTTATTTGACAGAGAGAAACACAGCGAGAGAGGGAACACAAGCAGGGGGAGTGAGAGAGGGAGAAGCAGGCTTCCTGCCGAGCAGGGAGCCCGATGTGGGACTCGATCCCAGGTCTCCGGGATCATGACCAGTCACTTAACCAACTGAGCCACCCAGGCGTCCCATAAATAAAATCTTTAAAAAAAAAAAAAGAAGGGTCTTGCCAGCCAGACCACATGTTCATTTTCTTCTCCTATTTACAGGGAGAAAAGGAAAGGTGGTTATTTTGAACAGACCCACAATGTAGGTGCTTCAAAACAGATTTTTAGTAAATAAAGTTCTGCTTAGTTCGTTCTCATTATAAAATATTCAGAACATGTCGGGATGTATAATTTTGATTTGCTACTACATGTAATTATACCTTATGTGAGCAGGTTAAAAGGCATTTGGAATAAGTAATTACTTAATGCAGAAAAATATTTATTGAAATAAGAATTTAGACACCTCTCAAAAAGGATGAAAAAAATAGATCACCTAAATAAATCAAAGTGGTTTAGATGTTCACTTATTTTTTATCTTTGTTAAAAATAAGACAACAAGCCCAAAATGGAGTCAGTTAAGGTGAGCCTCATGCCACCTAATTTGGACTTAATTACAGTTTTGGCACTCCTAAAGATGGAACCTTAAACCACGACTCAATCAGGAGTTCCCTGGTTAGCACTATTTAGGTAATCCGCCTGATAGGCCCTTTTTATCCCTTCAAGGAAAATGACCATGCCATAACCAATCTGCTTTTTTTGTCTACTATAACCTCTTTGTTTCCCGCTCCCTTCTGCATATAAAAGTCTTTAATTTTATACAGCTGTTCGTAGCTACATTGGATGTTGCTCAATTCATGAAACATTGAATAAATCCAATAAGATCTTTAAAATCTACTTGGTTGAATTTGTTTTTTAACATCTTGTTAAACAATTTATAAAATATTTTATGAGAATATTTTCAATGTAAAAAGTTCATTTTCAAAAGACTATATAAATCAAAACACAGAATAATGATGAATAATGTCTATTTCAAGAGGTTTAAAACCAATCTCCTGTAAGTACAATTAGGACAGTTATGTGTATTTTCCCCAAAGCTATTCCATCATACTGAATATTTACTCTTTTTGATAATGAAAATATGACCCTGGAAGGAGAAATAAAATTGCAATAATTTATGCACGTTGTTTTTATTTTCTCGTTAAAGAAGCAGTTGTGGATATAGTGATATGGAGAGAGTTGAGATTATTTTCCCTGTCTGAACATAAAGTTTGCAATTATTTATATGTTTTTATAACTGGCAAAAGAGTTTACAACTAAAAAAAATTTAAGCTAAATTAATAAATGAAATTAATAAAAAGGAACTCTAAGTATTGCTGGCATGATTAATAACAGAATTTGTGCCATATATGTATGTAGGGTCAGAAGGGAAAACACAGTAAACAAAAGTAAACAGATTATGCAAATTTAAGTCTTGCCTCTTCCCTTCATAAGAGTTTCTAGAGAGAATCAGTCATCCTTTTCCTGGTACAGAGAAGGAGACACACTATAAAAGGGAGATTTTCTTTACAAATGTTAACGTCCTTTATGAAAGGGTAATTTTTACTGTTTTCAGAGCTTCTTTGTCTTCTATTTCTTAAAAATAATTAGCTCAAGATTTTCCTTATCCCATATGTTGAGGTGTTATGTTCTGTTCTCTTCAAATACATCCTCAAAATGCATTTTTTGTAAATATTTATTTATTGTCAAATGAATCATTAGTTCATTTTAATGGCCTGTTAGTAAAACCACAAAGGATGAAGAAAAGGTGGAAAGTCTCTTAACATCTGAGATATTGCCTTATCTTTTAAAAATTTCACGTGTGTACAATTAAATTGAAACACATCTGGAAAAGACTTGTAACAATAAATTTGGTATACTGGTTCCTCATATGTATGTTCCCTAATCTCTGAATGCAACAGCAGAGAGCCCAATAATTTAAAGACCATGGACATGGTATTTCCACTTGGAGCCTAGGTGCATCTGCCTCTAATTAGTGACTATGTCACAGATGGGATATCTACCCTTCTCTGCCTCGTCCCCAGGTCATGTCAGTGACTTAACATATTATTTCTCCCACCCTCAGTGTACCTCTATCCTACTCTTTTTTTCTCCTACCTTCCTTTCCATCTCTGCTACTGAAACCTCCTCCTAATCTGCATAGAGGGAGGTCTGGCACTTTCAGAACTTCTAACTGTTTCCTAGGGGCCAGATCCAAGTTCATCACTCTGGTTGCACAGAGATTTATTCTTTTATGCTTATGATAAACTCCTATCCCAAATTTAAGCTTTATGTGTTTTGGTTCTATTGGTTCTATCTCACTTGAGGTAACTTCTCTACCAGTCTGACATCTCTATGTTCCAGAAGTTGCGACAGGTTTCATCAAGCTTCTTTTTTAGAATTGCTTATGCTCGTATCTGGGAACCTAAGTCTAAAAGACATCTTTTCCAATACACAGGCTATGCATTGTTTGACTACCTGTCTCAATAACCCAACTTTCTTGTGCTGGAGAAGCAGTTTATCTTTATACAATGACCCCCTATACACACACCACCACCACCCACCCACACACAAACAGTTAAATAGGGCTTTCTTCTTCATATACTTTATGGCACTTTTCTGGCTAAAAAAGTCTCTCTCATCTTCTTGTCATGAACTGCATCCCATTAAATGTCACCTTACTACCAGAAGCAAATTGCACCCCTTTCATTGTTATTTTAGAGTCCTAGATTGTGGTCTATATTCTGCTACTAATTATTTATGTGAGTTTACAAGTTGGTTATAATTTCTGATCCTCAGTAGAGAATAAAATTGTTGAAGACATTTTGCTCTGAAATTTTATCGGATATATGTCTTAAGCAACACTATTCGTTCAGCTTTATTCTCATCATATCATGACAGGCCCAGCTTAAAAAGTGACTGAAATAACTGATATCTTTAGTTTTACTAGAAGAGGAAAGTCAAGAACTCCAGAGGGTAGATACACATAGTTATTCGGAGAGAGCTGAAGGAATCAAAGTTTACAATCTTCATTCATCTTTCCATTTGGTTCTATTAAATTGAAACCAGACCCTAAATTCCACTTCTGCCAAGCAATTACTTGATGAATCTAGGATTTTGAGATGAGAGTTCTCTGATTTGAGTCAATAAGGCTCTTAAGGCTACTTTCCAAGCTTTCAAACTTATCAGTTTTTATGACTTTCTTCCTGTAACTTTGAAATAAACTTCTTATAAATCTATTTTTAACCATCAAATTCATCATAGGAAAAATGGCTTTTGTCCCTCTAATCCTGTCACTTAGTAGACTTACCGACTGTGGTATATTGTGAGTAATCCATTTAGTCAATAAGCATTACATGGGTCAATTTTTCAGATATATTAATTGGGTACACAATACTCTAACCTCCCAAACATTTTAGTATTTGAAAAATGCATCACACACATTATATTTGCTTTCTTTGACATGAACTGTTCCTTTGCTTTTTAATAATTGTCCCTTTTTCTACCCTGAAAATGCATGCCATTTTAAAAAACTAAATCCATTAACTCCTGCTCTATGAAACTACTTATAGCTCCTCTCTGAAAACCTAGACACTCTTTTTTTTAGTAGACATTTGTCTATACTTTATTCAAAAGACCAATTATGTAATACTTTATATGATTTTTATTGCTTAGACTAGTTCATTGAGACTCTTCAAAATGTGGCAACTACGGTTATCAGTGTAAAATTTTAAAACAGTGCCCTTTGTGTTACTCTCTTTAAAACTGGCAAATTTATATATGTTTTTAATTATGAAGAAAATCATATCTAGCAATGAATAAGGGAAGTGCATAAAACCTTGAAGACTGCAACAACCAAATATTTGTGAAATTAAGAGATGTGTAATAAGATTTCACATTGGAGAATATTGATATTTTCATACAGCTGAAACTGGCAAAGTGTCAAAGGATAAGTATTATGTATGGATTTTTGCCTTCTTAAGCAGTAAAGACAGAGACATGGGAAAATAGTCATATCACTGATTCATATCCATATATGTCCAAGATAATCTAATATTAGTGACACATTTCTAAGATAAAAGCTAACTTAGATAATCTATGTCTAATGATCTAGAACAGATTTCTATTTGATGGTCTGAAAAAGATGAAAGTAAGAATTTTCTGAAAACATGGACCCTAAAATTAATGATGACATAAGAGAACAATAGCTAAGAGTAAAACGAACCATATCAAATGTAAATTGTTGAAATTTTAGTGCAAAGAGCAAAAGAAGCATATTATAAACAGCATATTTTAAAAAACTGGATAAAAATCCTATGAATAAAAATGTAAATTTTGGCTTAACATTTAAGAGAGTTTTTTAAAAATGTGAACAGATAATTTTCATAAAAGATGTCAAAATAATAGTAACACTACTACTTACTAATAAGAACAGTAACCATTACTTTTTGAGTGCTCACTGACAGGCAATTTAGGCATTTATGAATATTTTTCTAATGTTCACAGTAACACTATTTAAAGTATATAGTTTTTATTTTATAAAAAGCAGTCTCATTAAAGCTAAATATGTATCTCAAGATTACAAAACTAGTCACAAAAATAAAAACAATGCACAAGTCTAAATTTCATTATTTTCTTTTTTTTTTATTTTTTTATTTTTTTTTTTTTATTGTTACTAAATTTTTTTTTCCAGTGTTTCAAGATTCATTCCCCATTCCCCACACCCAGTGCTCCCCGCTTTAGGTGTCCCCAGTACCCACCACCAGGCTCTCCCATCCCTCCACCCCCCTCCCTCCAAGTCCCTCAGTTTGTTTCTGTGTTCAAAGTCTCTGTTGTTTCGTTTCCC
>PITA01008990.1:0-18639 GCA_004023965.1 Spilogale gracilis
TTTGTCTCCTTTGCCTTTGGAGACGTGTCTTGAAAGAAGTTGCTGTGGCCGATGTCAAAGAGGTTACTGCCAATGTTCTCTTCCAGGATTTTGATGGATTCCTGCCTCACGTTGAGGTCTTTCATCCATTTCGAGTTTGCCTTTGTGTGTGGTGTAAGCGAATGGTCTAGTTTCATTCTTCTATATGTAGCTGTCCAGAGATAACTTTAATAGACGAGAGAGAGAGAGAGAGAGAGAGAGAGAGAGAGAGAGAGAGAGATAGAGCTTGCTGTTCCTAGAGATTTAGTGATTTTTCTTAAATAAGTGCTTCCTGGGTTGCTGCAAGATTTTGGTAAGTTTTCAGAGTTCCAGAAGAGTTGATCCTGATTGTTTTTGTTGGCTTTTTTCATTGCTTATATGGAACAGTGGACTTTTGGTTTTCCTTACTCACCATTTCCCTCCTTGTGCTTTTAATATCTATTTCCTTAAAGACAAATGAGGTAAACATGTGCTTATTTGTCCTCTGTATATCATTTTTGCTGAAATGTATATTTAATTCTCCTGAATATTAAAATAATTGAATTTGTTCTTTTTTACTATTGAATTATAGATGCTTTTTTTTTTTTTAAGATTTTATTTATTTGACAGTGAGAAACACAGCTAGAGAGGGAACACAAGCAGGGGGAGTGAGAGAGGGAGAAGCAGGCTTCCCACCGAGCAGGGAGCCTGATGTGGGACTCAATCCTGGATCTCTGGGATCATGACCCGAGCCGAAGGCAGTTCGCCCAACCAACTGAGCCACCCAGGCGCCCCTAGATGCTCTTTATATATTTTGGATGCAAACTCTTTATCAGATACATATTTTGTAAATATTTTCATCAATCTGTGGCTTGTTTTCATTCCTTAATGATATCTTTCATAGTCAAGAAATTTTTAATTTTGATGAAGTCTAATGTATCAGTTTTTTTCTTAGATAATTCAGACTTTTTGTTTCCTAAGAATCACTTAAGCCAGAGTTACAAAGATTCTTTTCTATTTCTTTCTAGAATTTTTATAGTTAGGTTTTATATTTATGGCAATGATCCACATTAAGTTGCTGTTTGTAAATGATCCAAGGTAATTGCTGAGGTCCCATTATTATTTCTTTTTTTTTCATTTTGCATATGGATGTCCAAATTTCCCAGCATCTTTTTGTTGAAAAACTATCCTTTCTCCCATTGAATTACATTGGTGTGTTGTCCAAAATCAAATGGTCATTTATGTGTGGATTTATTTCTGAAGCCTCTATTCTAGTCATTGATCTATATGTTTATCCTTATGCCAGTACCACACTATTTTGATAACTGTAGCTTTATAGTAAGTCTTGAAATCAGGCAGTATGAGTTCTCCAACCATTTTCTTTTTCAAAGTTGTTTTGGATATTCTATGTCTTTTGTTTCTCTATCTAAATTTTAGAGTAAGCTTTTCGATTTCTCCAAGAAAGACTGCTGAGATTTTAACTGGGATTGCATTGAAGCTTTATATCACTTTTAGGAGGTTTGACATATTAACAATACCAAATATTCTAACCCATGAACATAGTATATTGTCTCCACTTATTTTCTTTTCTTTAATTCCATTTAGCGATGTTTTCCATTTTCTGTGTGGTCTTGCACACGTTTTATTAAATTTAGCATAAAGTGTTTTGCTTTTATTTTTTACTTATTTTTAAAAAGATTTTATTTATTTATTTGATGGAAAGAGAGAGACAGCGAGAGAGGGAACACAAGCAGGGGAGTGGGAGAGGGAGAAGCAGACTCCCTGCTGAGCAGGGGAGCCCAATATGGGGCTCAATACCAGGACCCTGGGACGGTGACCCAAGCCGAAGGCAGATGCTTTAACAACCAAGCCACCCAGGCACTCCATGGGTTTTGCTTTGAAAATCCTAATTTTCTGGGGCGCCTGGGTGGCTCAGTTGGTTAAGCGACTGCCTTTGGCTCAGGTCACGATCCCGGAGACACTGCATCGAGTCCCACATCAGGCTCCCTGCTCGGCGGGAAGCCTGCTGCTCCCTCTCTCTCCCCTGCTTGTGTTCCCTCTCTAGCTGTGTTTCTCTCTGTCAAATAAATAAAACCTTAAAAAAAAAAAAGAAAATCCTAATTTTCCCTTTTAGTTGCTAGAATAGAGAAATAAATGCCTTTTTCCATATTTACTTTGAATCCTGTAATTTTGCTGAATTTACTTAGTTCTATTAGTTTTTTGTGGATTCCTCAGGATTTTCTATGTAAGTGATCATGGCCTTTGTAAATAAAGGCAAGTTTATTTCTTCCTTTTGAAACTATATGCCTTAATTTTTAAAAAGATTTTATTTATCTATTTGTCAGAGAGAGGGTGAACACAAACAGGGGGAGCAGCAGGCAGAGAGAGAAGCAGGCTCCCTGCCGAGCAAGGATCCTGATGCAGGACTCTATCCCAGAGCCCTGGGATCATGACCTGAGCTAAAGTCAGATGCTTAACCTATGGAGCCACCCAGGTGCTCCTATAGTATTCTTTTTTGAAATGTTCTTTTGTTTCAGGCTAAACTGACTTCTCAAAATAAGTGGTAAATGTTCCTTGTTCTACTTTTGGATGAATTTTGGTAGAACTGATATTCTCTTTTCTTTAAATGCTTAGTAGAATTCACCACTGAAGTTATATTGGCTTGGAGTTTTCTTTGATTCGAATGAAGAATTCAAGTTCTTTGATAGAAATAGGGCTCGTCAAGTTCTCTTTTTATTCTTTAATGAACTTTGGTAGTTTATGTCTTTTAATAAATTTGTTTCACATAAGTCATCAAATTTATTAGCATACAGCTGTTCATTTTCCTTTTAATGACAATAGAATATGTTGTGATATTTTTTTTTCATTCTTGATACCTATAATTTGTTTTTCTTTCTTTCTTTTCTTTTTTTTTTTTTTTAAGATTTTTACTTACTTATTTGACAGAGAGGTAGAGAGAGCGAGCACAAGCAGGGGGAGCTGAAGACAGAGGGAGAGGGAGAAGCAGCCTCCCCACTGAGCCAGAGACTGAAGTGGGGCTTGATCACAGAACCTTGGGATCATCACCTGAGCTGAAGGCAGATGCCTAACCAACGAAGCCAATGAGGTGTCCCTGTTTTTTCTTGAGCCCTTTGGCTAAAAGTTTATCAATTTTCTGGACTTCTTCCCTAAAGAATCAGATTTTGGTTTTATTGATTGTTCTCCATTGCTTTTCTCATTTCTTTCTTTTTTTTTTTTAAAAAAAGATTTTCTTTATTTGACAGGGAAAAACACAGCCAGAGAGGGAACACAAGCAGGGGGAGTGAGAGAGGGAGAAGCAGGCTTCCTGCTGAGCAGAGAGCCTGATCCGGGCCTCGATCCCAGCACCCTGAGATCATGACCTGAGCTGAAGGCAGAGGCTTTAACCCACTGAGTCACCCAGGCGCCCTGAGGCAGATTATTTTTTAAAAAGATTTCTTATGTATTTATGAGAGAGAGAGAGAGAGAGAGAGAGAGAGAGAGAGAGAAAGAGAGAGAAAGAGGAGCACGGTGCACAAGTGGGGGCGGGGGAGGGTCAAGGGAGAGGGACAAGCACAAGCAGACTCCCTGCTGAGTGCAGAACCTGATGCAGGGCTTGATCCCAGCACCCTGAGATCAGGACCTCTGCTGAAGTTAAAATGCTTAACAAATTGAGCCACCCACCCATGCGCCCCTGAGGCAGATTACTTTTAAAAACATCTTAGATAATCTTGACAATGAGGGGAAGGAGAAAGAAAGGAGGAGGAAAAAAAGGCAACTGTGATTCCTATCTCTCTCTTAAGATTCAACCATAGTTTCCCCTCTACCAGAAAACCCTCCATTCTGAATATGATGTGCTGCACAGCACTCCATAAATTCATTTGTCATGGTACTTACAACAATATGTTTTAATTATTCTTTTTTTTTCCTACTAGATAGTACTTGATAGCAGGGACTCTCTTTGTAACTCCAGTACCTAATTAGCATGATGTCTGGCACAAAGTATGTGAATTCAGGTGTAACAAATGAATGATAGATAGTTTAGGCATATGCAGGTTGGGAAGAAGTCAGTGGTGAGGAAGAGATTAAAGGTACTGATAGCAGAGTTCAGATGTCACTGTTGGAACAATGGCTTTAGGTCTGCCAAAGGGGATGGGTTTCAGCACACAGTCAGTGGTTAGTCTTAAAAAGTGAGGAAGGTGGGCGCCTGGGTGGCTCAGTTGGTTAAGCGACTGCCTTCGGCTCAGGTCATGATCCCGGAGACCCGGGATGGAGCCCCACATCGGGCTCCCTGCTCGGCGGGAAGCCTGCTTCTCCCTCTCTCACTCCCCCTGCTTGTGTTCCCTCTCTCGCTGTGTTTCTCTCTGACAAATAAATAAAATCTTTAAAAAAAAAAAGTGAGGAAGGTATGCGTCCATGTCTCTTATCAGAATAGAAATGTGATTTGAAGGTGTTTGTATTAAGGTCTCCTCCCTCCCTTCCCCTCCAAGAAGGGTGGGGACAAACGGTCGTGAGGCAACACTAAAAGGAACAGGAGAATTGAGAAGAATGGCAAAGACTTGGAACGAATGTTATGGGGAATGAGAAAATCCTGATCAAAGAAAGGTAAAAGGATTGTTAAACACTGGATAGCAACCACCTGAATGGAAAACTCTCTCTTCACAGTAGCTTTCAGAGGTCGTGTGATTTTCTTTCTTTCTTTCTTTCTTTTTTTTTTTTTTCCAGTTAGACGCACGTTCCAGCTTTTAGAATACGAGGGGATGAATTTTAAGATTGACATTATAGGGTTAAGGACTCTTGTGGGGGTTGAAAGACAAGTGCACAGGTGGACAGGATTTGTCTTAGAAAGAAGGAACGGTTATGCCAGCCGGAGTTCAGACGATGCTGTGGGTATTTACAATGATTGGCATGAGTAAGGAAGGAAAGAAGATGCGAGGCTGGCCTATCCCCCCAATCCCTTTAGGACTCCATCTAAGTTTGTACAGGGGCGGGGCTGGGCGAGGGTGTGGAGCGCCGAGGTCTCACCGGTGTGTCCTGGCTCTAACAGCGCTCATAACATCTAGAAGGTGTCGGAGCTAGCGCACAGGGATTTAGCGCTGAAGTCTGAGCTTCCGCAGTGACGAGAGTGGCGGTACGACCATTTACTAGATCCTGGTCCCCTTGCCGGGCCCTCGCCGGGACGCGGTCAGCTTCTGGCGCGGAGCCTCCCCTCCCCCTGGGCGCTGGAAGCGCCATGACCCGGAAGCTTCTCCCGAGCCGGAAGCGGAGTCGCGCAGCCAGGGACCGCGGTGAAGCCACCGCCCCCTCTCCGCTTCGCCACTGTTTGGGTATCCCAGACCGCGGCGGCGCCGGGTTGCCCTGATGGTCCCCGGCCGGCGGCGGCGGCAGAGGCAGCGGGAGGATGACCTCTTCCCGGGAGCGGGGTGCCGACCTGGCCCGTTTCTACACTGTCACCGAGCCCCAGCGACATCCAAAGGGCTACACGGTCTATAAGGTCACCGCCCGGGTGAGTGCGGGTATCGGTCGCGCGTAGAACCCTGAGTTAGGGCGTGAGGGACTGGGATACGGACCCCGGTATGGGGGTACCTGACCCTGGGTCAGAGCCTGGGGTGGGATTGGGTGCGCCCAGTGCCTGGACGTGCGTCGGAGGTGGTGACTTTTGGAAAACTGGGGTAGGGACTGAGTGTTGGATGCTCGGGACTGCTATAGAAGGTCTCCGTAGTGCCTTTATTCCAGGGTGGGGCAGGCATTGATGGTTTTAAATTGATGACTCAGACCCTAGCCCAATAGTACTTTCTCTTATGAGGCTGAAATCAGCAGAAGTGGTTTTGTTTGCTTCCCTGGGATAGTGTAGGTTGAAAAACTAATTTATGTATTATTTGATTTAGGTAATAAAAGATATTTCTTTCCTTGACCTTTCCTACAGTGTCAGATTTGTAGCGTGGCAGACAGACTCTTGAGAAGGTTGTCACTGTTAGGGTCACCAGCCTAGGCCCTCTGTGTCTGACTGTGTCTTTCTGCCTGAGATTTTCATGATTTGCAGTAGTAAGAGACATAGGAGAAAGTATAGTGGGAGTGTCTTGTGTGAGTTGTTTTGAGGGTGTATTTAAAAGGTGTGAGACTCCTTTACATCAGCTAACCAATTTTTAGTACCCACTTTGTTAATGTTATATTGCTTTTGCCTTGAGTTTTAAAGAGAGTTTGCATCTCCCTTCTTGGAAAAGAGTAACAAGAATAAGTCTAAATGTTGGTAATGTATGTATGTGTGTATATTAGGCATGTTGTACATATTACTCAACTGAATACTAATTTTAATGATGAAGAAACTGAGGTTCAAGGAAGTTTCATAACTTGACCAACTTTACATCATAAGGCAGGTAGGTATACATTTGGGATTTGAGACCAGTTCTGCATAACTCCAAGTTATATAAAAACTTAAGAATTATCTTTGTCATTGTCATTAGTTGTTAAAAAAGAAAGGTGCAGATAGTAGTAATAGTGCAACATACATTTGGAGGATGGTATAATCCTGTGTGTTGGAGAGCTCAGGAAGTAGGATTTGAGAAGAACCTTAAAGGTTCAGTATACTTAAACAGAGTTTGGGGCATGAAAGTTTTACATGCATTATGGAAATGGCCCACAATTGAGAATGTGAGAAGATGGGAGGAGCAAATTTGTTTAAAGGTAAGACCAGGCCTGGTTATCTCAGAGAGTTTTACTAGCATTGAGTGAAATCTGTTACTCCCCCTGCTATGCAAATAAGGTTGTTACATAGGTGGGAGTGTTAGTTTCAGATTAAGAAAGTTTTTCAGGGGCTCCTGGGTGGCTCAGTCGTTAAGCGTCTGCCTTTGGCTCAGGTCATGATCCCAGAGTCCTGGGATCAATCAGTCCCCACATCGGGCTCCCTGCTTCTCCCTCTCTCATAACCCCTTGCTTGTGTTCCCTTTCCAGCTGTGTTTCACTTTGTCAAAAAAAATAAATAAAATCTTTTTTTTTTTAAAGAAAAATTTTCAGATAAAAATTAAGGGGCCCTTATTATACCACTCTTGAAACCTTTCTAGTTATTGTGCCCTTCAAAATCTAGACTTAATTTCCTAACATTCTTTATGGAATTAGAACAGTTTTCAGCATACATTGTGTTCCCTTCAAACACCGTATTCATCCCTTATGATAACACCACAATTATATTGTATTAATCTGTTCACATGTCTGTATCTCTTAGTAGATTTATAGTAGGTCTGTATCATAGGTATTTGTTTCCTTTTATATCACCTATGGCAATGTATGGCATACAGTGTTAAAAAAATATTGTTGAATATTTTCCTCCGCTTTCTAGGCAGCACACCCAATAAATGTTTAGTTCCAGGCACTAAGTGCTATTAGAAATACAAGGCTGAAGAAAGATGTACCTTTTTTTTCAAGGATGCTTACAGTAGAAGAGAGTTAACTGGGCTTAGAGAAGTGCAGTACAAGATGGAAAATGTTAAATGTTGTAAGAGGCTACAGAAAAGAGCTGTGGGATTTCAGAAGAAAGAGAGAGAGCTCTGGCTCATGGGATCAGGGAATATGGACCAATTAAGATAGATGGTGAAAGATGGCAAGAAGCCAGACAAGTGGGATAAAAAAGAGAGGGCATCATAGGTAGAAGGGAGAATGGGAGGAATAGAGCCCATAAAGGCCTGAAGGTGTGCATGTGTGTGGATCTTGACTAGGAAACCATGAGTCTGATTTTTAATTGTAGTCTTCATAGAAGGAAGGGCTAACCTAATTTACATCTCATATCTTTTTAAAAAAAATATTTTATTTATTTGACAGAGAGAGAGATCACAAGTAGGCAGAGAGGCAGGCAGAGAGAGAGGAGGAAGCAGGCTCCCTATCGGGCAGAGAGCCCGATGCGGGCCTCTATCCCAGGACCTGAGATCATGACCTGAGCCGAAGGCAGAGACTTTAACCCACTGAGCCACCCAGGCGCCCTCATATATCTTTTCTTAAGCCATGAACTAATTTTTATGACAACAGTTAATTTATGACAATGTAAATTAGAACATGAAGTAGCACATTGATTTAGAAGTAACCAAATCTATAGAATATGCATGCTACATACTGCTATGGTTATGTGAACTGGGAAATCGCTTACACTGTTCTTTTTCTCCTTGTTAATGGCTGTTTCCTCATTTTTTGTTTCTGTAACAGTTTTTTTAAATTTTAAGGCTTGAGGGTCAACATGGAGATATACTGTTAAAAAGTAACTATACTTAACTTTATAAAACAAGTAAAATATTTATTATTTTTGAAACTTAAGGAGAAAAACATCTTTCCTCAGGAGAATTAACCAAGTAAGTAGTGCCCTCTGAGAGAACTTCATGAGATAAAGATTAGGGATGTCTTCTCTATGTTTCCTATTACTAATTTACTTCTAGCCTTAAGGAATAGTCTCTATATTCTTGGACGTGCAGTGTTCTTTTTTTTTTTTTTTAAGATTTTATTTATTTGACAGAGAGAAACACAGCTGGAGAGGGAACACAAGCAGGGGGACTGAGAGAGGGAGAAGCAGGCCTCCTGCTGAGCAGGAAGCCCGATGTGGGACTCGATCCCGGGTCTCTGGGATCATGACCTGAGCCGAAGGTAGTCGCCCAACCAACTGAGCCACCCAGGCGCCCCAAGGACGTGCAGTGTTCTTTAGGCAGAAGTAGAATTAGAATCATGGGAAGTACCATTGTTAAATTTTGGGTAGCGTAAGAGTTCTTTCATCTTTTAAAAACTCCTTGATACTTTATTTTGCAGTTCTCTGGAATCTAGCAGGCTTGGATAACCTTATGGCCAGTTACAGGCTTGCTAACAGACTTCCTAGTTAATTCTGTGTTGTTTATGAATTTTTATCTGGAGTAATTATTTCTATTAAGAATTGGAACATTCTTGTATAGATTTCCTCTGATTCTTTAAAAGAGACAAGCAATGTTTTTGGTTGTTTTATCATGCTACATTTACAAAAATCTTACTGTAATATAGATTTCTCAACAACATTAAGTGAATGGTAATTTTTGCCTGTATTCTTTCCTTGAGATTGGAAAGCAAAAGGTATGCTTTAATTTTTAAGCAGCAGTGTTGCCTTATGACTACATTTTGTTTATATTGAGGCATACTTTATGTACAGCCAAGCTTGTCAATTTTAAGTGTGCATTTTGATGAGTTGTGACAAATGTGTATAGTTGTGTAACCACTACCATAGTTGTCACTGCAGAAGTTCCCTTATGCTCTTTTACATTCAGTTCCCCCTCCCTGCCCCTTGTCCCTAGGCAACCACTGGTCAGTTTTCTGTCACTATAGGTTGTATTTTCTAGAATTTGATATAAATGGAAACATACAGTATGCACTTTTTTTTTTTTTTTGGTCTGACTTCTTAACTCAGCATGATTACTTGAGATTCATCTTTGTGTTGTTGTGTGCTTTTATTCTCTTTCATTGTTGACCTGTATTTCATTGTATGGTTGTACTACAATTAATCCATTCTGTTGATGAGCATTTGGGTTGTTTCTGATTTTTGGCTATTATGAATATAGTTATCTTGAATATTTGTATAGAACTTTGTATAGACATTTGCTTTCATTTTTTTAAAAAGACTTTATTTATTTATTTGATAGAGAGAAACACAACTAGAGAGGGAACACAAGCAAGGGGAGTGAGAGAGCGAGAAGCAGGCTTCCTGCCGAGGAGTGACCCCGATGTGGGGCTGAATCCCGGGACTCTGGGATCATGACCTGAGCCGAAGGCAGTCGCTTAACCAACTGAGCCACCCAGGCGCCCCTGCTTTCATTTTTCTTGATGACACATAACCTTGTTTACTGTAGCTTTATACTAACACCTTGAAATTAGGTTCCCTTTCTCAAAATTGTTTTGACTATTCTAGATTGTTTGCATTTTTGTATAAAGTTTAGAATCAGTTTGGCAAACTCTACAGACATACCTACCCAGATTTGACTGGCATTGCATTGAGAATACAGATCAGCTTCTACAGAAGAAGATATCTTAGCAACATGGATATCTTAGCAATATTGAATCTTCTGATCCATGAACATGTATCTTCCATTTATTTAACTCTTTAAGCAGTGTTCTTTAATTTTCAGTGCACAAATCTTGTGCATACTTAAAGCAGTTTGGGTATTTTTTTCAAGTTGTGAGAATATATCAGTCCACTTTTTTTAAAAAAAGAGTTTTATTTACTTATTTGACAGAGAGAGAGAGTGTGCACAAACAAGGGGAATGGCAGAGGGAGAGGGAGCCGGATGTAGGACTTGATTCCCGGACCCTGGGATCATGACCTGAGCCGAAGGCAGATGCTTAACGGGCTGAGCCCCCTAGGCATCCCTGTCCACATTTTATATAACAAACACTTATATGATGCTTATATGAGTCAAGCACTGTTCTAATCACCTTATATAAATTAGTGCATTTTCTACAGCAGCCCGATGAGTAGGTGCTATTATTATTGTCACATTATCAGAGGAAATTGAGACACAGAGAGGTAAGTAACCTGCCAAGGGTCACAGGGCTAGCCAATGGTGGAGTCTAGATTTGAACACAGGTGGACTGGTCCCAGTCACAGTGCTTTTATCCCAGTGCTGTGCTGTTGAATACCTATATAAAACACATTTCATTAGATGCTATGGGCATATGTATGGGGGTGACTATGTGTCCCCACAGGGCCTTAATGTAGTTTGGCAAAAGTGGCAGATACATGGAGAACACAGTGACTGTGATATAATGTGAACAAAGGGGAGCAGGGAATGAATGGAAGAAATACTTAGCTTGATTTGAGTCTGAAAATTGCCATTTCCAAGGCTTCAAATTGGAACACTATTTGTATTGCTTGGAGGGAACCTACTTTCAATTCCTGACCATATTCTTGTATGGCCTTCTTGTGCAAGGGAAGGAATTATTTATAGTTTCCCAAGTATGTTAGTACATACCTTTATGTTAGATGCTGTTTCCTCTGTCTGGAATGCTCATCTCTTTGTGTTGGTATCTGTACTCATCGGAAGTGTTAGCTGCTGCCCTGTGTTTTCCAGGAAGCCCTTTTTAGGTGTAGACCTCCATGTATATTACATATTCCTCCGTTAAAGCTTTTATCATAATGTACTTGTTTGCTTCCTTCTTTAAGGGCAGGCTGCCTTTTAAACTTTGTATTCATGGTGCCTAGCACCACGGTGCCTTGGATGATAGCAGAGATTTGAGAGAAGGCTGGAAAGAGGCAATATTTTTCTTTTTAAGTGTTCCTTTTTAAATCAATATGTAGTAAAATTGACTTGTTAGATAATTGTATGAATTTTTACACAATAGATGCAAGTATCCACCGTCATCATCAGGAAACAGCGCAGTTTCATCATCCCCAACACTCCCCTCATGCTATCTCTTTACGTACTCTTCTCCCCACCTCTTAGCTCCTTGGCGACCACTGATCTGTTCTCTAGCACTCTACTTCTATCTTTCTGAGAATGTTGTATGAATAGAATCATCCAGTATTTAAGCTTTTGAGACCTTCTTTCCCCATTTTTTATTGGATTATTTTCTGTTGAATTTTGAGATTCTGTATATGTTCTGGATATACATAATTACAGATACATGATTGTATATATTTTCTCCCAGTGTATAGTGTATCTTTTCATTATTTTAACAATGTCTTTCGTAAAGCAAAAAGTTTTAATTTTGGTGAAGTCTCTCTCTTTTTTTTCTTGTATGAAGTGTGCTTTTAGTGTTATATCTAAAAATTCTTTACTAACCCCAGGTCACAAATTTTTTCCACCAGTGTTTTATATTAGAAGATTTAGTGTTTTGCATATAACATTTAGCTCTCTGATCCATTTTGAGTTTATTTTTGTATAAGGTGTGAGGTTTAGGCAGAACATGCACATGGATGTTTAATTGCAACAAACCACTTCATTTAAGAGGCTAGCCATTTTTTTTTTTTTTAAGATTTTATTTATTTATTTGACAGAGAGAAACACAGCCAGAGAGGGAACACAAGCAGGGGGAGTGAGAGAGGGAGAAGCAGGCTTCCCACCGAGCAGGGAGCCTGATGTGGGGCTCGATCCTGGGTCTCCGGGATCATGACCTGAGCCGAAGGCAGTCGTTTAACCAACTGAGCCACCCAGGCGCCCCCCAGCCATTTTTTTATTGAATCATTTTTGCAACTCTGTCAAAAATCAATCAACGTTATATGTGTGGATCTGTTCCTTGATTCTCTTGTTTTGTTTCATACCATACTGTCTTGATTATTGTAGGTTTATATTTATAGTAAGTCTTAAAATTACATAGAATTCCTCCAACTTTATTCTTTTTCAAAATTGTTTTGACTATTCAGTTCCTTTGCTTTTTTATACCAATTTTAGAATCAGGTCATCTGTATCTACAAGAAATCCTGATGGGATTTTGAATAGAATTCCATGAAATCTGTGGGTCAGTTTTGGGGAGAACCACATTTTTACCCTGTTGAATCTGCAAATCTACAAATGAACACAGCATGTTTTGCCATTAATTTAGGTATTCTTTGACTTTTTTCATCAGCATTTTATAGTTTTCAGTTTACAGATTCTGGACATTACGTTAGATATATTCCTCAGTATCTCATCTTTTTGTAGCTACTCTGAATAGTATTAAAATTTGATTTTTTTCAATTTTCCATTGCTAGTATAAAGATATTTCGGTTTATTTTTGTGTCAACTTTATAGCCTATGACCTTTCCAAGGTTACTTATTAGTTTTAGGAGTTTTTGGTATAGAGTTTTAATTTTTTTCTACATAGACAACACATGTTTGGCAAAGGAAATAATTTTATTTCTTCCTTCCAGTCTGTAGTCTTTTATTTCTTTTTGTTGAGTTATTGTTCTGGTTAGGACTTGCAAGGCATAGTGTTGAATAAGGGTGAAAGTGAGCATCTTTGCCTTGTTCCTGATCTTAGTAGGAAGGCATTCAGTTTTTTTTCTCTTAAGTATAATATTCACTGTGGAGTTTTTGTATGCTGAATGCAGCATGTTTAATTTTTGGTTTTGATAGCTTTTTATTTTGAGAGTAATGCATATTAATAAACATTTCAAGTAATAATCTAAGTAACTAGGGCACCTGGGTGGCTCAGTGGGTTAGACTGCTTTCGGCTCAGGTCATGATCTCTGGGTCCTGGACTCTCTGCTCAGCGGGGAGCCTGCTTCCTCCTCTCTCTGCCTGCCCCTCTGCCTACTTGTGATCTCTCTCTCTCTGTCAAATAAATAAATAAAATCTTAAAAAAAAATAATTTAAGTAACTATAAGGAAAAAAAGCCTGCTAAATTTTAAACCCTTAACTGCTTACATTATTACAAATGTCTAATTAAAGCACTGAGAATTGTTAGTTTTCAGTTGTTAAATCAGTAGCTCCATGAAAGTTTCTTGAAAAATTGTTGGTGTTGGCTTACTCTGGAAATATTTTCAGCAAATGGAGTAGTCATGGGGGTAGAGAGGGAGATTAATTTGTTGAAAAATGTATTTATGTTTCAATAAAGGGCCCCAAGGGCTGAGAAAAAAAGAAAAATGTATTTATGATTAAAAATTTTGAAAAATGATGGCTCTTAAAACTAAACTCTTGTTTAGTTTTTTTCTAATATCTTGTTTTATTCTTTCTTTCCTTTGTTTTTGACTGTTAATACAGTTTAATAGGAAACTATCTCATGCGAAAAATGTTGCAGGTAGGCTTTTTTTTTTTTTTTAAAGATCTTATTTATTTATTAATTTAGAGAGGATGTGACCAGGAGGAGGGGCGGTAGGAGAGGGAGAAAGAGACTCTCAAGTGGATGCCACACTGAGAGTGGAGCCCTAGGAGGGGGCTCCATCTCACGGTCCTGAGATCATGACCTAGCTACAACAGGGAGTTGGATGCTTAATCGACTGAGCCACTCAGGCACCCCTAGTAAGCAGGTTTAAAAAAGTGTAAGCCAATCCTGTTTTCATTTTGTGTATGACAACTTATATGTTCAGATAGTAGGATTTGTGTAAACTGCAAACTTTAACAGTAGTGATTTTGATTTCCTTGAAATTAGATTGGAAAATAGTTTACCTTAGAGTGGTGCCATTATAGCTGGTAAATTTGAAGTGAGAAGTACAATTTAACATTTATTGAGTATCCAAAGGTAGCTGTTATGGTTTCTTTATTCTCTCTTTAGATTTTGGAATTTTAATGATGTAGAAAGCAACCATTCCTTTCAACATACTACTTTTATAAAAACTGTTAGAAGGTGGAATATCTAAATTTTTTTCCATTGACTTATCTATCTTTTATGGAAGTTCTTTCATTTCAGAGAACTAAACAATGTTGTAAAGTATCTAATTATGGTTTGTGCAGGTGCTGTCTCTTGGGTCCAGAGTACCTGGCTGGCGGGTGATTAACCAACTCAAATATTCTTGCCAGCTAGTGACACCTGCAGCTCTGCAGGGAAAAGAGGGAGAGGAACTGAGATGCAGGTGATTGGGTAGCAGGGAGGTTGAGTTTGCTAAGAGGACACTTGCTTATGGGAACTGGGCACTTTGAGGTACCTACTGTTTTTGCCAGAGGGTGTGTGTGTGTGTGTGTGTGTGTGTGTGTGTATGAAAAGCAGTTTAAAGGTGTAAATATGTCTGTATGAAAGTATGGATTTTTTGAAAGTCCAATGCCTGAAAGTCAGGATTGCGTGCATTACATTGATGAATGTGCCATTTGGTTTACCTGATCCCCACAGTGGGAAATGTTCAGTGTAGTATAGGCTTACATTTTTGTGTATCCAGTTATTCCCATCCCACATTTGGGGAGTTGTATCTTTGAGAGATGAAGAGAGGGCACGTGCCCCACCCCCTTTGTTATGTTTGATTATTTGTATCTTGACACATAGTTTTAAAAAAGTGTTACTTTTATAAACCCTTTATCCTCTTAGCTCTATTATCAGACTGGTAGCTGAACAGCCATCAGAAGATTTGACTGTAATAAGTTGCTCATAAAAGTAGCTTCTTAAAATTTATATTTAACTCATTTCTACTTGGTTCTAAAAGGGACTAATTTTGTGATTTTTTTTAAAAAGATTTTATTTATTTGACAGAGAGAAACACAGCTAGAAAGGGAACACAAGCAGAGGGACTGAGAGAGGGAGAAGCAGGCTTCCCACTGAGCAGGGAGCTCCATGTGGGGCTCGATCCCGGGTCTCCAGGATTATGACCTGAGCCGAAGGCAGTTGCTTAACCAACTGAGCCACCCACGCGCCCTGTGATCATTTTTTATAAGTGATATAAATTTGACTGATTTTTCTAGTTCTGTTTTCCAGGAGTTATCTTTCAGTCATCTGAAAAAGATAATTCTTTTATGTGGATCTGAGTTAAGAGGGTGGTTTCAGGGGCACCTGGGTGGCTCAGAGGGTTAAAGCCTCTGCCTTCAGCTCAGATCATGATCTCAGGGTCTTGGGATTGAGTCCCACACTGGGCTGTCTGCTCAGCAGGGAGCCTGCTTCCCCGCTTTCTCTGCCTGCCTCTGCCTATTTGTGATCTCTCTCTCTCTCTGTCAATTAAATAAATAAAATCTTAAAAAAACAGGGTGGTTTCAAATCATAACTGTGATGGTAATTAGAGAAATGAGTATTTTAGACTTGACTTTTTTTTTTTTAAGATTTTATTTATTTATTTGAAGGAGAGAAACACAGCTAGAAAGGGAACACAAGCAGAGGGACCGAGAGAGGGAGAAGCAGGCTTCCCACTGAGCAGGGAGCTCGATGTGGCGCTCGATCCCAGGTCTCCAGGATCATGACCTGAACCGAAGGCAGTTGCTTAACCAACTGAGCCACCCAGGCGCCCCTAGACTTGACTTTTAAGGAAAGTTGGTAGTACTATGAAGTAGATAAAACTGAAAAGGATCTAGAGGACCTAATGACTGTTGTTATCTGTTGATTATTATGGGCCTGAGCTAGTCCAAGCCCTAATAACTTCAGGTTTTCCTCTTCCTTTCTTTCCTTCTTTCCTTCTTTCTCTCTCTCTCTCTCTCTCTCTCTCTCTTTCTTTCTTTCTTTTTTTTTTTTTAAAGGTTCTATTTATTTATTTTTCAGAGAGGGAGAGAGAACAAGCACAAGTTGAGAGATCTGCAGGGTGAGGGAGAAGCAGATCCCTGCTGAGCAAGGAGCCTGATATGGGACTGTCTCAGGACCCTGGGATCCTGACCCCGCCAAAGGCAGACGCTTAACTGATTGAGCCACCCAGGTGTCCCTCTCAGGTCTTTGTTTTAAAGATAGGAAAGACAGCTTATTTTAAGGTTGCTTTCTCTTTGTTTTTTTACTGAACTAACAAAAAAGCAGCTCATGGCTAGTACCAGAGCCTGTAGTCAGACTCTTTTCTTCTTAGCTCCTCTTCTTCCAAAGCTCTTCTTCAGCTATTTTTGGTCAAATTAAATTTCTCTCTAAAAAACAAAATGAGTTTACCTAACAGGCATCAGGAATATTACTTGCATACTTGGAATTTTAATCTTTAGAAGAGCCAATTTAGTTGTGTCCTAGAAGGAGTACTTTGTTTGAAATCATGGAGTTCTGAGATCCAGTCTTGCCTGTAACTGAATAATATGAGTAGTATTGTATGTGACTATATGCTCTTGGGCTTGGTTATCTCATCCTACCAGGCAGGATTGTTGTGGTGATAAATGAAGTAGAGGACTGAATTTCCTTGCACAGTAAGAGATAGTGACCAGCACTATAATCCCTTATTTGCTTTTCCTAAATTCAGAATTTGCTGTTGGCATTAATAGGGGCAGATGGACTATAAACATTGCAGCAACATTACCCAGCTGAATTAGTGGATGTTGAACTAAATAAATAAAATAATAGCAGATAAAATATAATAAAAATAAAAAGTTGACTGGATAGATACTACACATTTTCCTTTTGGGAGATTTACATGCATGATAATGTATTAAAGACCTTGAGAGATTCTGCTCTAAAAAATACCTCTTTTTTAAACTAATGTAAACTGAATTGATACTTAAGCCCTTCCTTTGAGAGCACTGATTTTAAAGAATATTGATATTCCGTACTGCACAGTTTGTGAAGCACTGCTTTAGGGTAATAATTTTGAAGATGACCTGGTGGTAGAATTCTCTCTACCAAGAGGCTCTACAAGCTCTATGTATAGGTGATAGGTAATACTTTACAGTTGAAATTTATGAAATTTAAACAGAAGGAATCACTGCTAAATTTTTTAAAAATTTTTTAAATTAAAAAAAACCTTTTGTGGCATTTATTGGCTGAATTTTATGACAAAATATTGAAATTCAACCTGAAAAAAAGTTACTAAATGCTAGCTAGCAACCTATATCTGAGGGAATTTATAGTTTTTTTTTTTTTTTTTTTTAGAGTTGATATTACTTGTTGAGATAATTGCCAATACAGATTTGTAAGTTATAAAAATCTGGGTCTGAGGGCTCAATTTGTTCATTTTCATTATGATCATATTCTTTCTTCAGATTTCTGATTGATATTCTTATTGTTCACCAGTTTTACATTCCTGCTGAAGAGAATTACATAGTTAGAAAGAGTTGGACATTTAGGCTCAGTGTGGGTTATCCTAACTAACCCTTTTGTGTTTGTTCTTTATATCTCAGGGGACACGTTCTTAACTATTTAAATAAGATTATACAATTGGGAATACCGAATTTCTTATAGAGGGGTGCCAAGTGGTTGAACTTGCTAATGTATTTGCCAAGTGATTATATTTTTATAAAGTAGTGATGTAGAAATTAGATCCAGTGTATTTTCTGTTACAGTTCAGTATCTAGAATTGGAGTAGTCACAAATATTTGTTGAATGAGTAAGTGAAAGAATAAATAAAACTGACAGTGACAGGGTTTGTGCAAGTAAGTAAACTTAATTATTGCTGAAACTATTACAGGCAATTTGAGGGATATAGTATAGTACAGTGGAAAGAGCACTGGACCAGGAGTCAGAAATGCAAGTTCTACTTCCAAATGTAATAATAAAGAGTCATGTGACCTTATACTACAAGCCTCTGGATCTTGTTTCCTCATTGGTAAAAGGGAGACTTAAAATAACCACTCCTGCCTATTTCATAGGTTATTGATGGAATAAAATGAATCACTAATAAAATGCTTTGTAAATATAAAAGTATAAAATCAGACTTTTTCCCCTTCCATGCCTAGCACAGTACCTTGAACAGTATTAGCACTGGTATAGACTTTCTTTTTTAGTACTGAAAAGGAGACTAAGAAACAGAGTCTAGGCCGGATTCTTAGAATGCTCACAGATTGTTGTGGGATAGAAGGAAGAAGAGGAACCTGCAGAAGAGAAGCAAAAGAACCAAGGAGGAAAGAGGAGAATCAGGAAACTATAGTCCTGTACTTTCCAGACATGATTTTCACTAAGCTTTGCTTATGGTCTTGGGGAAAGGGATAGTTAATACTCGGCAAGTAGCTTTTGATTTAATTTTCTGAATTCCACCTGAATAAATCCTCTGCCCCTTTACATGAGAAGTATTTGAGGGTGAGGAGAAGTTCTTGGAAACTTAAAGACCTTTGCTTAGGTAGTTTAAGAATACTTAAACTCTGGGCGGCGCCTGGGTGGCTCAGTTGGTTAAGCCACTGCCTTCGGCCCAGGTCATGGTCC
>PITA01008990.1:18739-80753 GCA_004023965.1 Spilogale gracilis
GTTTTCATATTCTGTAGTGTGAATAATTTTATTATCAGGAAAACATTAAAAGTCTTAAATCACTCAGGTGTTCTTTTTTTTTTTTTTTTTTTTAAGATTTTATATATTTATTTGACAGATGCTGAGAGAGAGGGAACACAAGCAGGGCGAATGAGAGAGGGAGAAGGAGGCTTCCCCACAGAGTAGGGAGCCCGATATGGGGCTCCATTCCAGGACCCTGCAGTCAGGACTGGGCTGAAGGTAGCTGCTTAACGACTGACCCACCAAGGTGCACCTTTTCACTCAGCTGTTCTTGACAGCTTCTGGGATGCCACTGTGGTCTGGACGGTAAGCATCCAGTGTCAGGGAAAGGTCTAGTATGAAGGGCTTCCTGACCTCCTGACCCATTACTTAACACATTGGTGTTCTCTGAGATATGAAAATAAGTTTGGGAAATACAACCGTCCTCCTCCACCTTCTATTTCTTCCTCACCTCATCTTCTGCTTACACGTATCACTAGACTGTGAGCTCCGTGGAGGTGTGATTGCAGGGGTTTTGTCTTACTCACCATTGTAGCAGCAGCATGTAGAACTCTATGGGCCATTGAGACTGTAGATGACAAATCAGAATCAGATTGGTTATTTCTGATAAGATGGTCTTAAAATTGTGGGTATTGGGCACTTGGCTGGCTTAGTTGGAAAGGTATGTGACTCTTGATCTTTGAGTTGGGCGTTTGAACCCCACATTGGGTGAAGAGATTACTAAAAATAAATAAATAAACTTTAAAAAAAGAGTGGATATTGTTAGGGGATGGCTAATGTATTTTTGCTTATGCAGTATACATATATTGATTTCCAGGAATGGGTTACCTGAAGAAAATCCAAAATGCGATATTTCTAATTGCATACCAGATCAGGAAAGAATTTCTTTTGTCATAAAAGAGCATTTGCATATGTAAATGAAGATTATTTAAAATAGTAAGATATCTTCATATATTTAGAAAGTGTTTGAGTTGTAAATTAGTAAATCTATTCATTTTCCATCAAAGAAAAAACTTGTAGAATATCAGGTAGTCCTGAATAAACCTTATTGCCAGTGATCATATGTTGACTATTTTTGGTGGGTGGATTATTAGTGGATTAATTATCCCTGACTTTCTTCTCATTAGCGTATTTTACAAAAATGTAAGAGAAATTTATGGTAGGCAAAATTAATTATGTGAAACACTGTCATAGTTTCAGAAAGGTGGGTGTGTGTTTGGGGGGGTGCTAGTTTGTAAAAGTAATAGTTAAAATTCAGTATTTGAATAATTTTATGGTCATTAGTTACCTGTTCTAGCCTCTTATTCTAAATATGTGTTGTCTAATACAGTAAGGATTAGTCACATGTGGCTATTTTTATTTACATTTAAATTAATTTAAATGAGATAAAATTGAAAATTCAGTTATTAATTGTAGTAGCCATGTTTCAGGTGCCCAGTAGCCACTCATATACAAATGGTCAGGGACTACTGTGCTGAACAGTGCAAATAAGGAACATTTCTTTCCATGATCAAAGAAAGTTCTATTGGATAGCAGTATTCTAAATTAATGAAAATTGCCAAGAGATTTCACCAAATTTGTATATCCTGAAAACTGGAGAATAGAGTAGCAAGAAATTGGAAACCTTTCCTGTCTGAAATTCTTTGGTGGAACCTCTCAAGTTAGTTAAATTCTCTAGTAAGGGAGAGAGGAACTAACTTTTTTATTATAAGTTCTTGCTGTGTTCTGATTTGATGTCCATTAGAGCCAGGCCAGACAGGGAGTGTTATTCCCCATTTTATAGAGGAAGTCAAGCCTGTTGAGTGAATCATAATCTTCAGTTTATGGTTCTGTCACCAATCAGCAAAGACTTTTTTCTTTTTCTCATCCATAGGCAACTATTTTTTTTTTTTAAGATTTTATTTATTTATTTGACAGAAACACAGCTAGAGAGGGGAACACAAGCAAGGGGAGTGAGAGAGGGAGAAGCAGGCTTCCCATTGAGCAGGCAGCCCGATGCCGATGCGGGGCTTGATCTGAAGGCAGTCGCTTAACCAACTGAGCCACCCAGGCGCCCCATAGGCCACTATTTTAATGTGTTTGATGTATCTTTGTCTTTGCAAATGCATATTATAGCATCCAGTGTGTGAAATTTCTATTTCCATAGATGCTATTAGGTATCTAATGTGAAATTTTCCCACTGTTCAGTGCTGTTTGATGATTTAGACACCCAGCCTTCTTTTCATAAATTTTGTGAGGAAATCTTTCCAAATGGTGATAGACTTTTTGGCTTTTGTAATTAGAGAAGTCTGAAACAACCCCCCCTCTTTCTCTTTGCTTAGGGAATATTGATGGGATTATTTGCCCCTGAATGCTATATGTGATTTTTTTGTAAGTTACTCTTGTTTGTTTTCTTCACCATTAGGTGGCCAGTGTTATTTGTCACAGATGTTGGTGTGTCTGAGCATTGTGGCTGCCTCTTTTTTAAATCGGAATTTTAATTGAGCTAATTGTAGCTTTCTGTACAGTTATGAGAAATAATATGGAATCATCCCTTGTATACTTTCTATGAATACAGCTGCTTTTTTTCTGCTCCTTTATATGTAGCCTGGGAAGCGGGGTAGACAAGCTTGTTAGAATTACGTTAAGTAAGAATGAAGCCTCGGCATTCTCTTATGAAATACATGAACTTTAGTGTGTGGGGTTTTTTTAGCTGCCTTTTTCTTAATTTTTTAGCATGTGTTTCAGATGGTGAAGTTATTGTATAGCTGAGCTCTTTGTAAGTGATATAATATGGTATTTATTTTCCTTTAAACAAATTTCTTTTTTTTTTTTTTTTTTTTTTTAAAGATTTTATTTATTTGACAGAGAGAGAAACACAGCCAGAGAGGGAACACAAGCAGGGGGAGTGAGACAGGGAGAAGCAGGCTTCCCGCCGAGCAGGGAGCCCGATGTGGGACTCGATCCCGGGTCTCCAGGATCACGACCCGAGCTGAAGGCAGTCACTTAACCAACTGAGCCACCCAGGCGCCCCTAAACAAATTCATTTCTTAATCAAATACTGTTTAAATTAATTATACAAATGTGGAATCTTAAATTTTGGTAATGATGAGAAATTTCTGTATATGTTTTATTTTAGGTTGTTTCACGAAGAAATCCAGAGGATGTCCAGGAGGTAACATGTTTATACATATGAAAATTTTATTTTACATATTTGAGAAAAATTTAATTAAATGCTTTGTTGAGGAAACGGAATTGTTGGTATGTCTGTCTTCAATTTATGTATTTGGAGATTATCTTTAGCTCACAAAACAGTAGCTGAAGTTTCCTTTTTTAGATCTGTTAAGTACGGGGTTAAGCTTTAATAGGTGTTAAGTTATACAAGGAAGAATTTAAGGAATTACAGTGCTGTTTAATAATGTGATAGTGTTTCTGATAACATTCGTAAGATTTTAGTATTAGTTAAGAGCTCTTAAGTATTTCCAAATCATGATAACGTAATAAAAAGTGAAGAGTATTTGGTAACTAATATTAATTTTACAGATGATAATAAATTATGGGTCCCATATACTTTCATTTTTATATTGAGTTGACATGTTGACACGTTGGAAAACTGCTTTGCATATAAATGTCTGTTTATTTTTTAAATTTGTAGATCTTTTGCAGACTCCTTTCTAAAATTATACCAGCTTTTTTGCTTAAAACTATGGAATTCTTTATTTGTAATTACTTTATGTTTGTTATATACCGCTAGGAATCCTTATCGGGGAGCTTTCTTGTTTTAATGTTTTTTGATTTACTTTCATTTTGTACCTGCTCACTTATACCCATATTAGAAGGACATATGTTGGGGATTTTTTTTTTCTTACTGAAGTGTTTAAAAAAGACATTATAATAAGCTTTGCACAGTGGCAGTATTGTAGCCAATGAGGTTTATCCATGGAGTGATTATTGCTAATTAAAAAAGATATAAATTGGCAGTCTTGATTCTGCAACAGTTTTTTTTCCCCTTTTGAATTTTAATGTCTTTAGATGGAGTATGTATTTTCTAACAAGCCCCACTATTCCTTACTTAACAAACCCGGCTTGATCCATACATTTAAATTGATTCTTTGGTAGTGGTTGGTTTTTGAGTGTGTGGCATCAGGTTTAGACAATTTTTGAACTTTTATATGTTAGCATTTATTGCTATATTTGATCCCAGTATTTGTTTTGAGTTCAATAAAACACAATTTTAAAGGATTTCATATTGTTTTTCTAAGGGGTTTTAAGATATCTCATTTCCCCCCTTGATAACCAGGAAGACAATATTGTAATACTGTTATTTGGGAAAAAAAAGGATATATGTATTTCTTTCTTTCTTTCTTTCTTTTTTTGATATATGTATTTCTATATCTGTAGCCTTCCAAAATGGAAATGAAAGTCATTTGCACCACTGTATTAAGTACTCTCTCTACTTAAGTGTCAATTGGCTAGTCTGGACTTTCTTTAGAATTCTTCTAGTTATGTTGAAGTAATAGTACAGGCTGCTGTGCTTTTGAAATTTTACAACTCTTAAAAGTAAACATGGGTTGTGTTTCCTTTGAGTACATTGTCTGATTGCTATGCTGTAGTTTGTAGCTTGATGTTCCCATTTTCCAGGGAGAATCCTGAACCAACTTATCCATGAACATACTCTCTGCCATTTCCTTAATCCTTTTTTGGGGAAAACTCTTTTATAATAACAACTGTTGGTGAACCATTCATCAGAAAACTCTTGTAAGTGTCCTTTAGTTAGATGATTGCATGGTCCTTTGTTAGAAATGGTATAAAAATTTTTAAAAAATGTCTTCTGTCTTGCCAGCTTCTTGAAATATAGAGTAACCTTGAAATTGTAACACTGCCTTCTCATGTATTTCATTCAAATATTGAAATTCTCATTTAAGGAGGGAAATTTGCTACTTAGCGTTTGTTTCCATTTCCTTTTCTTTCACTTCCTCTTTCCTGTTAAGGGATTCATTTAGTTACTGCTTTAGAATTTAGTCAAGCTTCCCAAGAGCTATAGAGGATTAGAAGATGTCCTGTGGATCTAACCAAATATAGGGCTAATAATATGCTGTCCTTATAAAAATAGAGATGTATTGTTGGTTTTCTTTTAGAGATGTGTTCGCACACCTTGGCACATCCTACCAGGTAGCATTCTTTTCTTCGTAAGAATGCTGAAATACTCACATGGAGGAAATAATTTAAAATTATCCAGGATAGATTTCTTTTACAAAATTTTATCCTTCAAAAAGTCCCTCTGAATTTTCATTTATAAGAGCAGCATGGGATGGGGCGCCTGGGTGGCTCATTTGGTTAAGCATCTGATTTCAGTTCAGGTCATGATCCCAGGATCCTGGGATCGAGTCCCACATCGGACTGAACAGGGAGCCTGCTTCTCCCTCTGCCTGCTGTTCCCCCTGCTTTTGCGCTCTCATGCTCTCTCTCTCTGACAAATAAATAAATAAAATCTTAAAAAAAAAAAAAAAGAGCAGCATGGGAAACTCTGAGGGGACAGCAACAGTTAATGTGGCCTCTGGTTTAGTAGATTCTCTAAAAGCATGAACACCTGCAGAAGGGTAAAGAAAGAACTAGAGATGTTGTGCCCTCTCTTCCATACCTTTTTCAAAAAGTAACCTGTACTTCTGTTTCTCTATAGGTGGTAGATTTCACTGGTGAAATTTGGGAAAAGGAGAAGAACAGAAATAGAACTTTTTATGTATCACGTCAGAAATCTGTTAAGTCATTCCATAAATAAAATAGTTTGATAAAAACCATTTGAGAACATTTAAAATGTGTCAAGGGAAAGAAAAGGTTCTTGGAAAGGGGAGAAGGAAAATCTGAAAGCAAATGTGGTAGTGATGTTGGTTGTAAGGAAAGATGATCCAGCAACTTTAAAATACTATGTGAGAGGATAAATTTAATTGAATTGAGCACTTTTTTTTATGGGATCTAAAGGTTTTTGTTATCGTTTAGTGAAATTATCTAAAAAGAAAACATTTATGTAAAAATTGCGTAAGGGAATGTATTTAATGAAGGTTTAGTTTTTACTAAATTCCTAGTATATATAGGACTGTCACTGAATTAATATTTAATTGAGGAATTTTATGCAAAGTAACTAATGAATAAAAAATTTCTGCAGGGGTTGGTTCATAGAACAGTAGTTGTTACACAATTTTTTTTTTTTTCTAGCAGGAAGGAATTACTGGAGAAAGTAATTTTTGCATGTATCTTTTGGGACTTTGTGTAGTCCAGTTATAAACATCAGTACTGCTAATATAATGGAAATGTGCTTTTGTTCACTCTTCCATTTTAAAGATTTCTGGAAATGTCCAAGGTTAAAAGGAGTATGAAGAAAAGGAGGCAGTAGATGGTGACATTTTGTGATGCGTTGGTTTCTTGGATTTCTTGAGGGTTTATATTTGCTCTTGGTTATTTTCGTTCTATAGTTCTGGTGTTGAGACTAAGAAGGATGTGAATGAATAAATTAGGCATGATGAAAAAAGAGTCTTACCTTGGAGGCTCTAATTCTTACTCTGACAGACTGTATGCTAGTTTATAGACCATGTTGTTATTATCATTGTTGTGATTAAGTTATCAATTCTGCCCCTTCAGTTACTCTTCCTTTACTTAAAAATGACCCTAACTAGAATAGAAACTTTATCTGCAGATTTGTTTCCGTGAATTACAGTCTTTTGAATAGCTCTTGTTTCTAGTTTTTATAATGGCTTTGAGGATGGCATTTATGGAAGGTTACTTTGCAAACCCATCACCCATTTCTTCCTTCAGCCTTTGGCAGCATGGTACCACCACAGTTTGATCTATTTTAAAAATATAAAAATAGCGCCTTTTTTCTCCATGATAGGATTATTTTCATGTATCAAAATTAGAAATTACAGAGAAGCAAAAAATAGGAAAATTAAAATCACTCGTAATCTCACTCTCCTGAGACCATTTAGTTTGGCTGTCTTAGTTATTCATTCCTCTTGCTCTTTTATTGGGACTGTTGGTTCTTTACTATCAGCTTTTGTCTCATTCACTTCCATTTTAAAATAAAATCTTTTCTTCCATCCAGGTGGTCTGTCTCATGGCATGACCAAGCTTTTTAATTTTTTTTAATAGACTTTATTTATTTATTTGTCAGAGAGAGATCACAAAGAGGTCGAGAGGCAGGCAGAGAAAGAGGGGGAAGCAGGCTCCCCGCTGAGCAGAGAGCCCGATGTGGGGTGCAGTCCCAGGACCCTGAGATCATGACCTGAGCCGAAGGCAGAGGCTTAACCCTCTGAGCCAATACAGGTGCCCTACAACCAAGCTTCTTAAACACCAACTTTGCGCTTCTTCCTTTTTTCTGGCTGACCTCTCAGTGTTCAGGTTCCCTATTGTTTTGTCCTTAGACTCCTCATCTTATTACAGATGCTGAGTAAAGATTTCCTGAGTGATTGCCATAGCTCTGCTGATAATTCCCAAATGAATACATCTTGCTTAGTTCTCTCTCTTGAACTTTAAACCTCTGCCAAATATGTCTAAAATTGAGCTTTGTTTCCTCCTCCTTTCCTTCACCTTAGAGACTGGCACCACCATTTATCCAGTTGCAAAAGCCCAAATTCTAGTGATTATACTTAGCTTCTCACTCTCCTTTTAAAAACTTCATCCCCAGTCCCTTCTCTCTCTCTGTTTTTGTTGGTCTAATCACTACTAGCCTTCAGTATACTTACCTAGGTGTTAACCTTTCGTAGGTGCTTCTTTTTGACACTCTTGGGCTTCCCTTGTCTGCATTTATCACACTGTCTTGTGGTGCAGTTATTGTGTTGGCTTGTCTTGCTCACCTAGACCTGAAGTCTTTGAAGGCACGGTCTGTGTTTCTCATTTCTTCATCGTTTGCGCCAACGGAGCCTAGCACAGAGTAGGAACATGAAAATACTCGTTTTGGTGACTGTTTTTGTTGTTGAATAAATGAATAAAAGCATCAGAAGGAAGCGGTTTAAATTAATTCATATTACAATCTGACTAGTCGTCTAAGATTTAACTATAGGAAAGACAAAAAGCTCATCATGGTAGAATTTTTGGTGGTATATGATAAAGTTTAGTTAAAAAAAATGAAAAAAAATTTTAGTGAAGAATTTCTTATATCCAAAAAAAAAAAAAAATTTCTTATAGCCAGAGAATAAATTTTTTGACAAGAGTCTCTTAAATCTCACTTGATTACCTGCTTGGCTTTAGATTTGCTTATTACTAGCATTAGGTTCTGTTGTGTTTGTTAGAAATGGGATAATTAGATCTTTATTTTTTTTTAGAAGCCTAGACCCTAGTATACCAGTAATGGAATTTAAAACTCAGTTTTGTGGAGACCGAGGGGCTGAATCAATGATCAAAGTCATATGTCAAATCTGTTTTCTTTATAAAGGTTTTTTTTTTTTCTAATTTAATCTGAATAAGGTTAAACAGCTCACCTTAGTGGAGGTATACTTTTACGTGATAAATAATCTAAATGGCTGTGATTTTCTGTTTTGAAATATACTAGTTTTAATGTTATTATGTTCAGGATTCATCTTGCCTTAAGAAATCCTTATTACTACTTTAAACTGAGGTTTGTGAAATAAGATTTATGAATTGTAAAAGTTAAGGTTAATTACTTGCTGCACACCCATTTCTTCTTCAGTGTTATTTAGTTTATCCTTTTAGGAAAATGCTGTATAAGTACTATATGTTTAAAAATTGTTTAGGGGCACCTGGGTAGCTCAATTGGTTAAGCATCTGACTCTTGATTTTGGCTCAGGCCATGATCTCAGGGTTGTGAGATCAGACCCCGTCTTGGGCTCAGTGCTCAGCGTGGTCTGCCTGACATTCTCCCTCTCCCTCTTCCTGCAACCTCCACCTCACATGTGTGCTCTCTCTTTCTCAATAGATAAATACACCATTTTAAAAAATTGTCTAAATTAGGGGTATCTTGATGGCCCAGTCAGTTAAGCCTCAGACTCTTGATTTCAGCTTGGGTCATGGTCTCAGGGTTGTGAGATTGAGTTCTGCTTTGGGCTCTGTGCTGAGCGTGGAGCCTGCTTAAGATTCTCTTTCTTTCTCTCCCTCTCCCTCTGTGTGCCCCCCATCCCTCGTCTTGTGTGTGCCCTCTCTCTTTTCTCTCAAAAAAAAAAAGTTGCCCAACTATTTTGTGTTTTAAACATGCTGTTTTTGAGACAGAATATGTATTTTGACATTTATTTCATTTCCTGGCCAATAGTAATTGATTTTTGAAGAGGTTAAGTAATATTTTAGGTGGTATAGACCCTCTTTGTACAGGTTGAATATTTTCCAAGGAAACAGTACTTGTGTAAAATGAAATTTAAAAACCAAAACAGAAAAGTTAGAGAAAGTTGCTGCTTTATAGATCAAATATTATTTTTTAATCTCATATATTTAGAACACATATTTGTTTGCCTTTGCATGACAATTTTGGGCATTTTCATGAAAAGATTTTTTGTTGTTCAGATATCAGAACCTACCTAGTTTCACTGTGAGAGACACATTTGATTTTTCTTTTTCTTTAGATAATCGTATGGAAGAGATACAGTGACTTTAAGAAACTACACAAAGAACTATGGCAAATTCACAAAAACTTATTCCGACATTCAGAATTGTTTCCTCCATTTGCCAAAGGAAAAGTGTTTGGTAAGTGATTATTTTGAAATTATGACTTTAAAAAGTGATGATTTAAAAAAAATAAATAAAAAGTGATGATTGGCTAATTGTGTATATATACTGAACGCTGAACTATTATTGTACATTGAAGTCAGAAGCCCTTGTTAAGATGACTCAGGTGAAGCAGCAAGCACTTGAAGTTGTTTTTCCATGTTCCTGGCGTAGGCTCGTTAACTCTGCATGCATTTACTCTTCCCTTCTGTGAGACAGCAGCACACCGACTTCAATTCTAGCCAGTCAAGCAAATTAAAAAAAAAAAAAGTGGGAATACAAGAAGAGATGATACTGAATTTTTCTTATAGTTCTGAAATTTGGGGATTTTTTTTTTTTTTTAAAGATTTTATTTATTTGACAGAGAGAAACACAGCCAGAGAGGGAACACAAGCAGGGGGAGTGAGAGAGGGAGAAGCAGGCTTCCTGCTGAGCAGGGAGCCCGATGTGGGGCTCGATCCCGGATCTCCGGGATCATGACCTGAGCCGAAGGCAGTCGCTTAACCAACTGAGCCACCCAGGCGCCCCTGAAATTTGGGGATTTTTAAACTTTGTGCGTTTTTCTCTGATACCTTCCTTATAACGTGAATGGTTATGATTTGAGGCACCCAGCGAGGTGAGATACAGATTTTTGGGGTGGTGATGTTACTGACATATTTTGGGGTGGATATGTTACTGACAACTATTAGATTCATGGCCTCACAAAATTTTAAGAGCCTGCTGAGGTGCAGAGCTTCCTAGTACCCAGCTCCTGTTGCCCTGTACCTCCAGTGGTGTTTGGGGTCTACGTCACCCTGTAGCCGCCCGTGTTGCCAGTTTCTGTCTGCGGCTCCCTTGCCTTCCATGCTCAGCATGCTGGCACCATCAGTCCCAGCCTGCGCGTTCTTGTCCATCAGCTTTGGCCTTTCTACTATAGAACAGCTCTCACTGGGATAAGCCAGCTCACTTCTTCCATTCAGTGTGTCAGAGCCAAACTATCTCCAGTGAGATGTAAACTCCAGTCTTGGGAGGGAGGTGCCTCTTCCTCAACTGTAGGGTATTCAGAGTTCTCTACTCTTACCTCTTAGTAGTTGATCCTGTGCAAATAGTTACTAATTCTTTATGTGTGGGTTCCATTTTCTGGCTGGACCCTGGTTGCCGCAGAGACCACTATCTGGGCAGTAGATAGGCTCATTACAAGTTGCTTCTAACATTCTTTCAGCAGCTAATGTTAGGAAACATAATGCATTTCTGTACATTGTGTACATCATACATTCTTCCATGTGTATACCCATCTGCATACATACATCAGTAAGTGATACATGCTTTTATGTACACTATATACTACAGGGACATATTTTAGAATTATTTGTAATAGCTTTTGCCAAACAAATTTTATATGTTCAGTTCTGTTCCTGCTCCCTCCACCTTCTAAGATTTTGGGTTTCTGGTCTTGATTAGAAATGTTTCCCAATTCCTCCATTTGCTTGTAAGATGATTTTTATCTTAAAAAAAAAAGCTTAAAAAAATTCTTTTTAATACCCACATGGAATTTATATTTGAATGGGATGTCAGATGATACTTCATTTTATGTTTGTTTCAGATGGATAGACATCTGTTCTGAGATATTTATTAAATAATAGATGTTTTTCCTAATAAAATTTATATAATCTTCATTATGCATTAAATTTTTATGCATTGCCACTAATTTTGAAGTTTTTTTATGGCATTTATTTATTCTTACAGTAATACCTATTTCTGTGCATTGTGGATTTTGTGCAGTGGCTTTGTAGAGTATGTTCTAATACTAGCTATATTTCTCATTGGCATTGGAGAAATTCCTGCCTCTTAAGATAGGCCTGGAATTCCTGGGGCTTTTACATTGGTAATTATAAGAAACCATGCAAGTTACCCATTTAGTGCCTCTTAGTTTCAAGTCGCTTCTTTCATTTTCTGTTACTCATTAATGGGTTGGACTCTTTAAATATTTTTCCTTTATAGTGAGTATGCTCTTCACACTAGAGGATGCTGGAGGGGCATTGCAGGAGGGTAAGGGGCTTCTCTCCCTCCTTCCAGTGTGCTATCGATTTTTTCTTTTTGTTTCTACTATACTGTTGCCAGAGGCCTCTGCTTCAGCCACGTAGTGGTTCAGCCTCTGCCGGTGTGGTGGCCTCTTGACTGAGTAGGCCAAGGCACCCCAGACCTAGGGGAGTGTGGGCTTCTGACTCTCTGACTCCCTGAAGGTTGTTTCCTGTGCCCTGGGGATACTGTAGACTCCAGACCTCGTTGCTTATAGTTGAGCAGGCTCCTGATGCTGCTCCTTCTGCATGCCTGTCTACCAGCCTTGACCTGCCTTTACCCAGAAGGTGATTTCCTGTGGCTTTCTTACCACAGACATTGTGTACCCCAGGTCTGTGTTACTTTGCTTTTGAGTGGGCTCCCAGCACTGTGATTCTCTTTTGTTGCTCACCTGCCAGTCTGGTCCCATGTGAATTCTGGAGGGGTCTTTCTTGCTTTCCTGGCAACTGCGGACCAGCTCTAGCCTAGGGAACTCAGCTAACTTCTCCCCCATTCAGTGGCAACAAACACTTCTCCAGGAAGATCCCAATTCCAGCTTTAGGGGGAGGGGTTCCCCTTTCCAGGTTGTTCCTTCCTTTGGTACTTTACTTTGCCCTGGGGTATTCTTTAGATTTAATAAGTTAACTGTTGTTTAATAGTCTTTATTATTAAGCTTTCCTTGTTCAAATTATTATGTGGATTTAGTCTCTGGACTGAACCCTACTGATGCTGTCTTTGATTGAGGAAGGCTTTTGGATGATTTGAAATTATCCAGTTTACCCCGACTTGTAGTTTATGTGGAATAGTGATTTCTTCAGGCTGATTGCAGGACCACAGTACTCACTGAGCTTTATACCTTTCTTAGGATATATTGTATGTTTCACAACTCCTTGAGATCTGGGGACAAGACACAGATACATAATAGTATAGTAATATCAGTGGCATTTATCTCAGGATGAAGTGGCCATCAAATGCTTGTTGCTACAATTCTTTAATTTTAACAAATACTTAACGTTAACAATTCATGATATATAATGATGTCTTGAAATATAAGCAATGTCAAGAGGTATCTTGGGTTCGTAATTACAAAGGAAAGTATTTGTATTTCCTTAGGTGAAAAACAGTTGAGGGATGTGGACAGCAGGTCAGTAGCAATAGAACCATTAGTTTTGATGGTACCATCAGTTCATTTTGTTCCCCTACGAAGCATCAGGGATCCATAAACTCTTGTAAGTTTTTGCTTGCTTTTGGCCTTTGAGCTCAGACATTCTGTGGTATTCACATTTCTGGTGCTTTCTGTTCATTGTTACTACCAAATACCTATGGTTCTTTACTTTTATCTCTGATACTTTTTCTAATAAAGTTGTAGTTGCTTTTCGCCATTGAACTACCTACTCTTTCTGATCATGATTCTGCTGCTATTAATAGAGTTGTCTTTGATTAATACTAGTCCAGCCATAATTATCTGGAAATTTTATAGGCATGCTTAATTCAAGAAACATTTTAAAAATAGGCACTGTGGGTATGATGATTCAGCCTCTGTCTTCTGAGAAACTTAGCTGAAGTGAGTACCATGATCAAGAAGTTCTGAAAGGGAAGTGCTTTAGGATGTGATGTCCTTATTGTCAAGTTTTTAAGTTTTGTGACACCCTCCTTTTTTTTCTTAAGATTTTTAAAAATTGAAGTATAGTTGACATATAATGTGATAGGAGTTTCAGATGTACAACATAGTCATTAAACATTTACGTAGATTATGAAATCAGTACAGTGACTCTAGTTACCATCTGTCATCATACAAAGTTTTGTATGACATATTATTGACTGTATTCCCTTTGTTATACTTTACATCCCTGTGACTTATTTTATAACTGGAAGTTTGTACCTCTTTTATCCCCTTCACCCCCACCTCCCTCTCCTCTGGCAACCACCATTTTGATCTCTGTATTTATCAATCTGTTTCTCTTTTGTCTGTTCACTTGTTTTGTGTTTTAGATTCCATATATAAGTGAAACTGTACTGTTCTTTCTCTAACTTATTTTGCCTAATACCCTCTAGGTCCATCTGTGGTTGTCACAAATGACAAGTTTTCAATCTTTTTATGGCTGAATGATATACCATTGTGTGTGTGTATGTGTATATATATACATACCACGTCTTCTTTATCAATTCATCTATTGAGAGACACTTAGGTGGCTTCCATATCTTGGCTATTGTAAGTAATATTGAAATAAACATAGGGATGCATATATCTTTTTCAATTAGTGGTTTCATTTTCTTCAGATAAATACCTGGAAATGGAATTGCTGGATCCTATGGTAGTTCTGTTTTTGATGCTTTGGAGATCCCCCATTCTGTTTTCCACAGTGACTGCACCAATTTACATTTGCACCAAAAGTTGCAGGAGGATTCCCTTTTCTCTAAATCCTCACCAACACTTGTAATTTCTTTTTTTTTTTTTTTGAGCCTAACCATTTTGAAAGGTGTGCAGTGATAGCTCATTGTGGTTTTGATTTGCAGTTCCCTGATAGTATGTTGACTATCTTTTCATGTGTCTGTTGGCCATCTGTATGTCTTGCTTGGAAATATGCTTATTCAGATCCTCTACCCATGTTTTAATTGGATTGTTTGTTTTTTTTGGTGTTGAGTTGTATGAGTTCTTTATCTCTTTTGGATTTTAACCCCAGTGACACTCTATTTTAATTATGAAGATGCAAATAATTAAAATTCACCAATCTGGGGAGTTTTTTTTTTTTTTCTTTTTTTAAGATTTTATTTATTAGCATTCTCACTAGGGCATGGGGAGAAGCAGAGGGAGGGAGAAAAGTATACCTTTGACGAGTGGGGAGCCTGATGCGGGGCTCAATCCCAGGACCCTGAAATCATGACCTGAGCTGAAGACAAATGCTTAACCAACTCAGCCTCAGGCACCCCCAATCTGAGGGATTGTAAGAATCCTCCTTCTAAATGCACACCAAAAAGGGTTCTTTTATATTCTAAAAATAAGAGACCTCTATCATACTTAACTCTCTTTTTCTCCCCCTTTCTCTCTGAGTCCCTAACATGACTGTGTGATTAGAGACTACTTTATTCTTTCTTACAGGTATATCTTCAGCATGTATGACCATGCCTGACATATACATGCTTAAAAAATAAATTTAACAAAAAGAAATACTGAGTTAAAATTTAAGAGACAATAATTATAGGCAATGATATCATTGAAAGTCAGTCTCAAGGCAAAAATTAAAAAGTTTGATTATACTTAGTATGGGGATGTAGATGTACAACAGGAAGAGTACAAATTTGTACAGGTTTTGGAGGTCAGATTAAAATATACCTTTTCCTTAAGGAAAAAAATGCCTTTTCCTAACAATTCTGTTTTTGGTAAATTTTACTGCACATCTGTTCTCACATCTGCAAAGAAGATATTTATCAATGATTATTAGACATTTTAGTCTCAGAAGTCTCCTTTACACTCTTAAGTAGTATTGAGCATCTCAAAGAACTGTTGATGTAGTTGTACCTATTAATATTTACCATATTTGAATTTTGAAAATGATATATTAAAAATAAAAATACATTATATATTAATATTTTTATGAAAAACAATTGTAAGAAGAGTGGTTTTAATTTATATTTGTGAATCTCTAATGCTGGGAGTAAGAGAGAACAGCTAGATTTTCATATCTGCTTGTGGATCCAATCTGTGGTGATAGATTTTTTTTTTTTAAAAGATTTTATTTATTTGACAGAGAGAAACACAGCCAGAGAGGGAACACAAGCAGGGGTAGTGAGAGAGGGAGAAGCAGGCTTCCTGCCGAGCAGAGAGCCTGATGTGGGACTCGATCTTGGGTCTCCGGGATCATGACCTGAGCTGAAGGCAGTTGCTTAACCTACTGAGCCACCCAGGTGCCCTGGTGATAGATTGTTTTGATTGAAGTATATGAAGAAAATTTAGCATCATAGAGGTGATGTAAGGAGGAGTATTTTAATAGCTTTTCAGACAGTTGAAGATAATCATCTTTGATATACCAAAACTTAGTAAGTGATAATTTCTTAAAATTTAGGTACATTATGGAATCTGAAATCTTACCAACAAACCTTTGGTACTTTGTTTTATTAAAATTCATTGGTCTTGGGGCTCCTGGGTGGCTCAATCATTAAGTGTATGCCTTCGGCTCAGGTCATGATTCTGGAGCCTCAGGATTGAGCCCCTCATTGGGCTCCCTGCTCAGCGGGAAGTCTGCTTCTCCCTCTCTCACTCTCCCTGCTTGTGTTCTCTCTCTAGCTGTGTTTCTCTCTGTCAAATAAATAAATAAAATCTTTAAAAAAATGACATTCATTAGTCTATATTAAATTTGAATGGACTTTTTTTATGTGTACATGAGCTTATAACGTCATGCACTGGTCATGTGAAAAATATTGGTTTCCCAAGTTATGCAGATCTTGTATATGTTGACCTATTTCATTATATAATATCAAAAAATGGTAAATGTCATTACAGATCTCTAAAGGAAATATTTTAAGTATTGGGAAGCTGTCAAGCTCACAGTAACGTGATGGCTTGAATTTTATCACCAACAACAGTGGCCTCCCCTGACAACTTTTCCTTGAGTTGTCAGCCTCGCTTTATTTATTTATTTATTTTGAGGTAGTTTCTGCCAGATACCCAAATCTGAATGGTTATAGTTTTTTTTCCCACAGACTTTTGAAAAGAAATGGTCTCAAGAGTCGAAATTTAATAACATTAATAATTTTTACCACTTCATCAAAGACATTTGTAAGTGAAACTGACATCTGAAATTAATTAATTAATTAATTAATTAAAATTTTAAAAGATTTTATTTATTTATTTGACAGAGAGAAACATAGTGAGAGAGGGAACACAAGCAGGGGGAGTGAGAGAGGGTGAAGCAGGCTTCCCGCCGAGCAGGGAGCCCGATGTGGGGCTCAATCCCGGGTCTCCGGGATCATGACCTGAGCCGAAGGTGGTCGCTTAACCAACTGAGCCACCCAGGCGCCCCGAAATTTTTTTTTAATATGAGTGAATGGCAGTTAGGAATATGGTGATTACTAGTAAGTATAGTTTGGTGCCATTGTCTTTGATCCATGAAGGATTTGCAGTTTTACTGCCATTGCTTTTAGGTGATCAGTTTGATGTCAATGCAGTGGAAAATGCAACTATTGTCTTAGTATTATTATAAAATGGTTTTGACCTTGTTGATCCCTTGCAAGGCCCTTGGGGTCCCTCAGCAGTCTGCAGATTACATTTTGAGAATGCACACACACACAAATGTGTGCACACATACGTACGTACCTACAGGTGTTCTTTGTAGCATTTTCAGTAGAAGAAAACGGAACAGAACCTGAATTTTCTCATTGTGTGATTGCACAGCTATGCCATAATTTAGCCAATTAATAGAATTCCTTAGCTCTTTGAAATATACTGGTGTCATAAGATATCCAAGCTACATTTTTAGGATGTGAGAACAAATGTTGCATAGCACTATGTTTAGTAAGCTCACATCTGTGTTGTAGTAGACATACATAATTATGTGAAGATATACCTACACATATTTGCATAATATGTGTACCTTCTCAGGGTGTAGGAGGAGGGATGGTTTTACTTTTTATTTTATACCTTCTGTACTATGGAATGTAATTGCGTCCCGATATCTTTAACTTTAATATTGGGAGATACACAGCTCAGCTTCTTAAATAAGCTTGTCACTCGGTGAAAAGGAGTGGTTTCTAAATCGGTTGAGATTTGTAGCTATTATTACTATTGCTAATGGATTATCTTTAACTTTTCTCCACATCCTTATGTATTAAGAGTGGAAGTTTCATATTAATCTTGGTAAGTAAGCAGTTTATCTCTCTTAATAAATGGTACAGTCCATTTGTAATACTTGATAACTGCAGTGAACCGTGCAGGCTGCAGCTGTGCTTCTTTGGAGGGACTTGTGGTTAATCATCTCTCTTTTTAACTGCTGTCACATTTTTAATATGTGAACCTCAGCAGCAAAAGAGAATCCTATTGTAATTGACACAACTAGCAAAAATGTAGTTACTAGTCTAGTGGTGTAGTGAAATGAACATGCCCTTTGGAATCCCATGGTTTAGGCCCAAATCCTCTACCCATGATTTACTAGCAGTGTGATCTTGTACAAATTAACATTGGAGTCTATTTTCTTATTGGTAAGATAGGGAAAATACCTTCCTATTCTACGGATTCCATCTGCAGTGTGTCTAGCTCAGTGCTCCACATATGCCCGCTGCTGTCAGTTATCTTCTGTTACTTGGTTACCACTAATGTACCATACTCTTGTGTCTCTGAATTCAGTGTTGTGCTGCTCCACCACGAACTTTCTTGTTAGCCTTGTAGACTTTTCAGATGTTTCCTCTTCTGGGAGGTTTTCTCTCTTTCCTTTAGGCTGAGTTCATTGTTTTCTCTTACAGTTTTACATCTTACTAGTAGAGCACCTAACTTGTTTTTTTTTCTACTTTTCTTTTTAATTTGCGAACTTTTTAAGTTTACAGAAAAAAACCGCAAAAGAATAGTGTGGTAAATACTTTTATACCTTTGGCCCAAGTTCATTGATTAACAGTTTGCTGAATTTTTTTTTTTTTTTAAGATTTTATTTATTTGACAGACAGAAACACAGCCAGAGAGGGAACACAAACAGGGAGAGTGAGAGAGGGAGAAGCAGGCTTCTTGCCGAGCAGGGAGCCCGATGCTGGATTTGATCCCGGGTCTCCGGGATCATGACCTGAGCTGAAGGCAGTCGCTTAACCAACTGAGCCACCCAGGCGCCCCTGAATTTTTTATAACACTCTCCAGATCTCTCATTTTCTTTCTGAACCATTCGAGAATAAGTTGCAGATATTGTGACATTTCACCCCTGCGCTTCATATTTTCCCTATAATCACAATTCAGTATCACACTCAAGAAGTTTAACCCTGATACAATAATATCAAATATGCAGCCCCTATTCATATTTCTTTGGCTCCAAAAATGTCCTTTTACGGTTTGTTTGTTTGTTTTTGGATCTAGGGTCATGCTCTAGGTTAATCCAGAGTATCTCTTTATGCAGTTTTTTGTCTTTCATGACAATAACATTTTTAAAGGGTATAAGACAGTTTTGTAGGTTTCAAAGTCTCCACCTGTCTGATCACTTTCTCAGGATTAGGTCATTGTTTTGTTTGTTTTCTTAAATCTGTTATCATACTTTGCTTTTCTTTTTTTTTTTTTTTTTTTTTTTTTTTTTTTTTTTTTTTTTTTTTTTTTTTTTTTTTTTTTTTTTTTTTTTTTTTTTTTTTTTTTTTTTTTTTTTTTTTTTTTTTTTTTTTTTTTTTTTTTTTATAGATTTTATTTATTTGACAGCGAGAAACACAGTGAGAGAGGGAACACAAGCTGGGGGAGTGAGAGAGGGAGAAGCAGGCTTCCCGCCGAGCAGGGAGCCCGATGTGGGACTCGATCCCGGGTCTCTGGGATCATGACCTGAGCCGAAGGCAGTCGCTTAACCAACTGAGCCACCCAGGCGTCCCCATACTTTGCTTTTCAATGAAAAAGAGAATAACAGTTCCCGATAGCTGAGAAAGGACTGGCCTTGCACTACTTACTCATTCGACCTTGGTATTTCCTGGAGTTGACTAGGCTGTGTTGTTCTCCTGTTGAACATAAGCACAGAACAGGAGCGTTAGACAAGGCCACCCTTGTGTCCTTGGATCAAGACAAAAAAAAGACCACTCTGGAATCATGTTTGAGCACAGACAAAAACATGAATGTTGTTAATGTTACAAAAATGATTAGGCGTATCTTTATCTTGGCTACTGTGAGTTACTGCCACTTCTTCACATAAATCACAGCCTTAGCCGCTCTTCATTCATCTTGCTTTATAGTAAGATTTATTAAAATTGTAGCATCATAGAATTAGATAGAATTCATAGAACCCATACAATTATCCCCACTTCCCAACAGCATCAGAACCAGGGCAAAGCCCCCATTTCTTTAAACCTTTCCCAAAAATACTTAACACAAGCCCAAATCCTATGAGTTTATTCTTATACCTTCTTTTTTTTTTTTTACTTTTTTTTTTTTTTTAAAGATTTTATTTATTTGACAGAGAGAAACACAGCGAGAGAGGGAACACAAGCAGGGGGAGTGAGAGAGGGAGAAGCAGGCTTCCCACCCAGCAGGGAGCCCGATGTAGGACTCGATCCCGGGTCTCCAGGATCATGACCTGAGCCGAAGGCAGTCGCTTAACCAGCTGAGCCACCCAGGTGTCCCTATTCTTATACCTTCTTAGAAATGCATATACTTCCCAATAGTATACATTTTTCCTAGTTGAAAGGAGTAATAACTCCAACTTGTTTCATTTAGAGGTATGTTCTTGGTGCTGTTGACTGGAAAAAATTCACATCAGAAAACCTTGGCCTCTCTTTGTTTTTTGCTTCAGTTAAGAATTAGCATCAAGCTTTTCTAGTCAGTTTCTTCCTGTTCAAGGGCAAGTTTTAGTTCCCTATAGCCAGTTTTTGATCATTGACATTTGCGTTTTTAAAAAGCCATAAGCTCTGATATCTGAGTGTTCTATATTAAAAATAAAAAAAGAATATCCCAAAGGCAGCCTGATAAATCAGAGAGAGACAGACTTTATTTCCAGTGATTTACCTGCTTAATTAGATGCTTGAATTTAATTTTTTCTCCCACTGCTTTTTTTTTTTTTAAAGATTTTATTTATTTGTCAGAGAGAGAGAGAGAGAGGGCACAAGCAGAGGGAGTGGCAGACAGAGGGAGATGAGCAAGGAGCCTGACATGGGACTTGATCCTAGGACCCTGGGATCATGACCTAAGTAGAAGGTAAACACTTAACCCACTGAACCACCCAGGCACCCCTCTCCCAACAGCTTTTAATAAAGCGTTGTTGGGTCATTGAAGTTGGTGTCTGCCTTATATATAATATACACATGTACAAATAGTATATAATAGGGAATACTACACAATAAATTGAAAAATATGTGTATTTTCTGTTCTAAATAAGCTATGGTTTTTATTCTGTTCACAGGAAAATAAATATTGACCCTGTGAATGGATATTTAAAACAGTGATAAAGTTCCTGTTTATGATTTCTCATTGTTGCTACTTTTGAGCGAGGTTTAGGTGCTACTAAAGGACTAGCAACTGGAGAATAGTGGCGTTGAATAGGGTGTTGACTACAATTAGGATGACTGTTGAATCTTGCTACTTTTTTTTTTTTTAAATTTAAAATTAGATGGCGTTGTTAACTGTATTAAGGCTTGTACTTACTGGATTACAATTCATCTGCTTCTTTTGTTTATGCTACAAATCCTATTTTTTTCTCGTTATTATTCTGAAGTATCTTAGGAACAAAGAAGTGAGCATGTTCTTTCATTTGTTTATTCTGATGATAGGATTCAGTGTAATTGAACCTTTTACTGCAGAAACCTTTATTTTTGATTGTGCTTGCTCCATTCTGAAAAATATTTTAATTCCTCTCCACTTGTCCAAGTTTAGTAGAATGGAAATGCATAAAGATGTGTTTTATTCTCTTTAGAAGTTGATGTACTCATTGCTTAATCATTTTAGTCTAGCTTAACAGGGAGATGGGATGAATCAGTGATTACACTTAGGATTGAAGCTCCCAAATTAATGTGTATTTGGTTTAGCTGCTGAAAGAGATTTTTTAGGGCATCATTAATATTAGTGAGTTTTCCATTAAAATTTATCAATGAGTAGATAATGCATTTAAAGGTAGTATCAGGTGGTTTTGTGGGTTGAAATAGTATGCTTCTCTGTGCATTTTCTGGATTTTTGTTCTGAGATTATATATGTTCACAAAATTATTAATATTAATTCACAGGTACTAGAATGAAATTTTGTTTAAAGGATAAATATATTGGACTATAATCAGAAGTGCCAGTGTATACTTAATTTCTTATTTTGACAAGAGAACAATAATGGACATTAGTTGTCATTTTAACCTGGTTGGCCAGTGGATTTTTCCCAAGTCTGAATAACTTAGATTGTTGTCCAGAAAATTTGCTTTATAGGCGCTTGGAAGTTTGTTTCCAGATAATATTGATAGGTAAGCTAGCACATCATTTTAGATTCTCATCGGGAGAACTAAGTTAAATTGAATTGTTGCATGTAAACTGGGAAATAATAGAAACACAGAACACAGAAACACCAAAAAGCATAATGGTATTAGGTTTGGTTTCTTGTGATAAACCCTTAAAACCAAATAAAAGTTGATTTCTTTCTCCTGGTGTGAGATCTGAAGGTGGCTCCAGGCAGGGCAGCTCCATAGTGATCGGGAATCCAGGCTCCCATCTTTTTTTTTTTTTTTTTTTTTAAGAATTTATTTATTTATTTGACAAACACAGTGAGAGAGGGAACACAAGCAGGAGGAGTGAGAGAGCTAGAAGCAGGCTTCCCGCCAGGCAGGGAGCCTGATGCGGGGCTTGATTCTGGGACCCTGGGAACATGACCTGAGTCAGAGGCTTAACGACTGGGCCACCCTGGTGCCCCTCCAGGCTCTCATCTTTATTGCTCTGTTACTCTTAACCTCCATGTCACAGTCCTTCCTGGAAAGGGACAAGAAGAAAGAAGAAAAGGCTGTCTCTTAAAGAGATTTTTAGGAAGCTACAATATAACTTTTGTTTATTGTTTTTGGTGAGAACGTAGTTCATGTGCCCATGTAACTGCAAGGCAAATTGGGAATGTAGTGTTTTTTTTTTGTTTGTAAAATTAGGTATGAGTTAATTAGTGTGCTCTGGATGTTAGACACTAATGACACTTGAACATTCAGAGGTATTGTGATTAATTTCTTAAGTGCTAACTATGTGCCTTTGGTGGAACTGGGAGTCTTAAGTACATTGTTCATTTTCTCCATTTTACAAATGAAGAAATTATCTAAGATTTCATAGCTAGTGAATGATAGAGCTAGGATTTACACCAGGTCTAACTCTAAAACCATTTCTTTTAGTTTTGGTAAAGTAGATACTTTACCATAAGCATGAGACACATTGAGCTGAGAGTTTTTAGTGGTTCAGTTTCAAATTCTTGTCTTGGGTTATGTAACTAGGAATCTCTTTGTGCTTCAGTTTTCTGTTAACATTTTGCAAAGCCGCTTAAAATGTTTATGGGGTGATGCTCCTCTTTTGATTTTATATTTTTGAAGCCTGGATTGCAGTCATTGTGCTATGTGACATGTGACAAATGCCAACCAGGAATCTGATGTAAGAGCAGTACAAAATGATCGTATTTTGAAATGTCTTATCAGCATTCAAATGGTGTATGGCATTAAAAAAATAACTATGAAAACCACCTTTCGATCACCTCGTAAATCAGAGCTCACCGGTGCTGTGCAGACTGTCTTTTTACTCACAAGCATGCTGTCACATACGCTGACAGCGGCACACATGGAGTTTGGCTTCAAAGCTTTTTTGCTTCAAGCTGAGGTTTTTGACCCCGCTGATATACAGATGTTCTCATAATTTCCTCTCTTCAGCTTCTTTATAAATCAAAAAAGAGTGGGAAAGGGAAAATTGTATGAGTAATTACAGTATTAAAATTACTATGGAAAACCATTTGAGTTCTTTAGAATTCTCTTGTCAGCCTAAGTTTTAAATCACCAGCTTCTTAAATGTTAAGTTTCCTACATGGACAGGCCTTTGAGTAGGGCTGTACCATTGATTTATCAGTTCACACCTCTGTCTCTTGTTGTATCAGAGACACTATTGTCTTTTTGGGGGAGAGTACACTGATTCTGATAGTGCAGACTTGACTGGAGAGGACTGGGTAGTGAGTCAGTGATAGGCCTGCTGCTTCTTTCTGAGCTGTGAGCATAAACTCCTTATAAACCTTCCTTCCTTCCTTAAATCTTGCTGCTTATTTGATTCTAGGACGATTTGATGAAACTGTTATTGAAGAGAGAAGACAGTGTGCTGAGGATTTGCTACAGTTCTCTGCCAATATCCCTGCTCTTTACAACAGTAAACAACTTGAAGATTTTTTCAAGGTTTGATAGTCTTTCTGAAATATTTTGTACTTCATTAAATATTTTTGTTTTCTAATTTGTGGTAAGGTGGAGTTCAGGTTGTTTTGTTTTTTAACAGAAAATGTCATTTACTGTTGAATTTTGTGATTCACTAAAATAAGTAGAAGTTAGTTGCTAAACAACAATGTCTTTGACATATCTTCTATTTTTACTGTAGAAATATATAAGGTTTTTGATTCATAGATTTTAAAAATGATGCAAAAGGTTATCTTGTTCACTCCATCATAATTGAAGTACATTAGAAAAAATTTAAGTATCATGAAATTCTAGTTGTTGCCTTCACTTTTTGAGGTGTCTTTCAGTGGTAGACTTTTTGGGATAGAAACCACTATAAGTTCATATTCACTTTGTTATAATTGTACTAATTAGTATGAGATAGAGCAAAAATAGTCACTATATAATTTTAGAGAGGTAGGTTAGTACAAATTATGTGACCAAAATCATTGGATATTAGTGCTTTCTGTTTCTTGACATGAAATGTTTTCATTATAAGTTCTTTATCATTTCATTTTATTTTTAAGATTTATTTATTTATTTAAAGAGAGAGTGCCAGCAGGGGTCGGGGGGAGCAGAGTGAGAGAGAGAGAATCCCACGAGTCCACTCCATGCCTAGCATGGAGCTTGACACAGGGCTCCATCTCATGACTCTGAGATCATGACCTGAGCTGAAATCAAGAATCGAATACTTAACCAGCTGAGCCACCCAGGTGACCCAGAGTTCTTTATTGTTTCAAGTAATAATTTTCTCATTTATTTTGTATTGTGTTCGTGCAGGATGTTAGTTGATATCAGTGTCTTTAATGACCACAATTTTCCTCTTGCCTTTAGACTTCCAGAAAAAAGCTAGGCGATTGTGCCATACTTGTTTTTTCCTTTCTTTAAACATCTACTCATTTGTATAAATGTAACTGGTAGAACATATGAAGTATATGAATAGTATATGAGTATTGGGATTTTTAATTTTCCTGATGTCAGTGGATCTACAAAAGGAAATTATTTTTTATGACCTATTTTAACTTACTGAAGAAAGTTGATCTTTTGAAAGATAGTATAAACTTATGACTTTACACTAATAGAAATACAAATAGTAGTAGAAAAGTTTGTAGTACCAATTAGATTTCTAGTAATTGACTTCATCACTTTATCTTTTCTCTTCTCTTCTCTTCTCTTTTCTTTTCCTTGCCTTGCCTTTTCTTTCTTTCTTTCTTTCTTTCTTTCTTTCTTTCTTTCTTTCTCTCTCTCTCTCTCTCTCTCTTTCTTTCTTTCAAGATTTTATTTATTTGACAGAGAAAACCACAGCTAGAGAGGGAACACAAACAGGGGGAGCAAGAAGGGGAGAAGCAGGCTTCCTACTGAGGAGGGAGCCCGATGCGGGGTTTGACCCTGGGACTCCGGGATCATGACCTAAGCTGAAGGCAGATGCTTAATGGCTGAGCCACCCAGGCGCCCCATCACTTAATTTTTCATTACTGTGTAAATCAGGCTGAGATGATGAATGTGGCTCTGCTTATGACATATTCCAGATCTTTAGGACAGAAGGACAGATCAAGTTGATACAGTATTTGTTCTTTGCTATTCTTGGTTTACAGCTCTATCTATGTGGCAAGCATTCTGTGCTTATAGAAAAAGGCAACATTAGGGGCACCTCAGTGGCTCAGTTCGTTCAGCATCTGACTCTTGATTTCAGCTCAGATCATGATCTCTGAGTTAAGAGATTGAACTCCTCATTAGGCTCTGTGCTCAGTGGGGAATCTGCTTGAGATGGTCTCTCTCTCTCTCTGCCTCTGCCCCTCCCCCTACTCTCTCACACACATGCATGTGCTTTCTCTCAAATAAATAAATCTTAAAAAAAAGGGCTGCATTATTAAGCAAGAAGGATGTGGCTTTACGGAAATTGTGAAAGGCAGTCATACAAATTAACACATGCCAAGGGCAAAAAAGAAATCAGTCTAGAAATATAGAAGTCAGATCTTAGACTTTAAACAGTTTTTTAACTTATTTTTATTGATTTGTTTGAGAGAGAGAGAGACAGGAGAGTGCACGTGAGCATGCATATAGGCTGGGTGGGAGAGGGAGAGATGGTCCTAAGTAGATTGTGCACTGGATTGTGGAGCCTGATACGGGGCTTTGTCTGATGACCTTGAGGTCATGACCTGAGCTGAAACCAAGAGTCTGATGCTTAACTGAGTGTACTGACCAGGCATCCCTGACTCTGAACAATTTAAATATAAGTTACCTGTTCATGTTCATTCTGTTTCTTTTGGACCTGGGAATTCCTGATTGTAACTGTTGCTGAATGACACTTTGTAGGCTTTGTGAAATGAGAGAAGAAAAGAAAGAAGACATTAGGCACTTTAAGGGAAGTCAAGCTAATCTTAGAAAATATATTAGAAATACCTTAAGTAGTATGCTAGGTGGGAGAGAGACACTGATTTGGTAATGTCACAACGCTGGTAGTCAGCCTCTAAATAAAGATAAGAAAATAGGATCCTTGAGGGTTATTTGGGTGCAAGCAAGAAACAAAAAAGCTTACCATATTAGCTTAAATAAGAAAGGGGTTTATTTGTTTCATACAACAAAAAGTTGAGTGAGGAAGATAGGAATGGGTTGGTACAGAGCTCAATGATGTCATTAGAGCCTTAGGTTCCTGCTTTGGGCGTGAAAGGAAAAGGACTGATAAATAAATGAATGAATGAATGAATGCATGTCAGTTTTGAAAAGGTTTCCTAGAAATTCTATCTAGAGGTAGTCCTTCTTACATTTTATAGATCAGAACTGAGTCACAGGACTATTCTTAGCTTCAGAGAAGTCTGGGTATATGACTCTTAGCTTTCTAGTTCTCATTGTGGATGAAGGTATGGAGGGGAGTTTTTGGGTAGCCAGGTCAGAGGGTATGCTACAATAACATAGGTTTTTGGGGTTTTTTTGTGTGTTTGCTTGTTTGGGGGGGGGAACATGCAAAAGACTAGCCACTTGATTTGATTTTTTTAGTATATACAAGAATAGAAGGAATACTATAATGAGCTAGATACCACATGCAAAAGACTACCTAGCCACTTGATTTGATTTTTAATATATACAAGAATAGAAGGAATACTATAATGAGCTTTCATAACTCATTACTCATCTTAACAAATTATCAGTATATTGCCTAATTTTTTTCATCTATGCATTTCCATGCTGTATTGTTTGCTGGTTATGTATGTATATATGTATGTATGTATGTTTTTACAGTCTTATGTGCCATGATGTGGTCTCTATATACAATGGAATATTACACGGCCATCAGACAAAATGGAATCTTGCCATTTGCATCAACATGGATGGAACTAGAGGGTATTATGCTAAGCGAAATAAGTTAATCAGAGAAAGAGAACTATCCTGTGATCTCATTGATATGAGGAATTTGAGAAACAAAACAGAGGATTATAGGGGAGGAGAGGGAAAAATGAAACAAGACAAAACCAGAGAGGGAGATAAACCATAAGAGACTCTTAATCTCAGGAAACTGAGGATTGCTGGAGTGGAGGGGGTAGGAGGGATGGGGTGGCTGGGTATGATGGAATTGGGGGAGGGCATATACTATGGGAATTGCTGTAAATTGTTTAAGACCGATAAATCACAGACCTATACCCCTGAAACAAATAAGGCATTATATGTTTAAAAAAAAAGAAAGAAAAGAAAAAGAAAAATGTTCTTTAATTTCCAAGTATTTGTTAATTCCCTAAAGTTTCCTTTAGTGTTGATTTCTAGTTTTCTTGTGGTCATGGCCAGAAAACATGTGTTATATGATTTCAGTTCTTTTAAATTTATTGAGACCTGATTTATTTCTTAGTGTACACCCTGTCCTGGAATCTATTCCTTGTGTGCTTTAAAAGAATATATATTCTGTTGTCAGGTGGAATTTCATGTAAATTCTAGTTAGTTCAGGTTAGTGGTTAGTGATGTTTAAGTCTTCGGTACCTTTGCTGATTTTCTGTCTAGTTCTATCAGTTATTGAGAATGAGGTATTGAAGCCTCCAGTTATTGTTGAATTTTTTATTTGTCCTTTCAGTTGTTAGTGTTTATGTTGGGGCTCTGTTGTCATGTGCATGTATATTTGTAGTGGATATAGCTCCCTTATAAGTTTATTTTCTTAACCTTATGAAATGGCCCTCCTTGACCTGAGTAGTATTTATTGTCTTAATGTCTGTTTTGTATGATTTTAATATAGACTACTATTTAATAAAGGCTACTCGAGGTCTGTTTTTGCATGGAACCTTTCTTTTTATTTTTTTGGAGGGGGGTGAGCAGCAAAGCAAGGTTTATTGAGTGATAGCAAAATGAGAGCACAAAGCTCCCAAGGAGGGAGAGGACCTGAGAGGGTTGCTGCTTTCTTTTCAGTCTTTTGCTTTCAGTAACACAAATATATTGAATCTAAAGGGGTATCTCTTACATGCACTATATAGTTTGATCTTTTTTTTTTGTCCAGTCTCAAAATTGCTGTCATTGATTGGCATATTGAGACCTTTTATATTTAGATACTCTATTTTGCTATGCGTTACATATTTCATATATTTTTGTTTGTTTCTCCTTTATGTCATCTTTTGTGTTAAATATTTTTATTGCACTATTTAAATTTCCCTTTGATGTTTTTTAAGTTATATATATATTTTTAAAGATTATTTTATTTTATTTTTTTAAAAGATTTTTTAAGAGAGAGAAACACAGCTAGAGAGGGAACACAAACAGGCAGAGCGAGAGAGGGAGAAGCAGGCTTCCTGCCAAGCAGAGAGCCCAATATGGGACTTGATCCCAGTTCTCCAGGATCATGACCTGAGTGGAAGGCAGTTGCTTAACCAACTGAACCACCTAGGTGCCCTGATTAGTTTCTTTTAGAGAGAGAGCTTGTGAGAGTGAGCAAGCTGGGATTGGGGGGGAGGGGCCAAGAGAGAGGGAGAGAAAGAATTTCAAGCAGACTCCTTGCTTAGGGCAAAGCCTGATGCAGGGTTGGATCTCACTACCCTGAGGTCATGACCTGAGCTGATATCAGGATTTGGACATGTAACCGACTGAGCCACCCAGGTGCCTCTTAAGTTATATTCTTGGTTGCTCTAGGGATTAAAGTGATACATTTTTTATGACAACATACTTGAAGTTAATATTAACTTAATTTCAGTAAAATATAGAAAGTTTCCTCCATAAAGCTCTATTCACTTCTCCTTTTTTATATGTATATGTCAAATATATTATAAACCCAACAATAGTGTTATGACTTGATGTCTTTTAAAGAGAATAAAAGAGAAGAACATATATTTATATAGTCTTTTATATTTGACCTCATATTTACCTTATTTTAGCGTTCTTTTTTTGTTCAGATGGATTTGAATTATTGAAAGATTTCCTGTAGTTTCTTTTTTTGTGCATTTAAGGTGGGTTTACTAGTAACTTTGGAAATGCTTTTGTTTGCCCTTCATTTTTAAAGAACAATTTTTCTAGGTATATAGAATCATTGATTAACTGTTTCTTTTAACATTTTGAATTTATCATTTTGGTGCCTTTTGTTTTTCATTGTTCTTTATGAGAAGTTGTTACTTTTACTATAGTTCTGGTATAGAAGTCTTTTTCTGTTGCTGTTTTCAGAATTTAGCCTTTGTCTTTCAATAATGTGATCCAAAGTGTAGCTCTCTTTCTGTTTATCCATGTTGGGTTTTTAATTTATCTTCTTGTATTCATAGATTATTATTTTCATCAAAGTTTGAAAGTTATCTGCCTCATCTTTCAAATATTTTTTTTTCTGCTTTTTTCCCTCTCATGTCTGGTACATGTAAGTTGGTATGCTTGATATCCTTATAACTCTTTGATTTTCTTTACTGCTATTAGGTCTTTCTTATCCTGTGATTTTCATTTTGGGTAGTTTCTCTTGATCTCTAGGTTCATTTATTCATCTTTCTCAAATCTGTTGAATTTTTTTACTGTGCTTTTCAAGTTATGATTTCCATCTGGTTCTGGTTTTAAAATTGAGATTGACATAACATAAAATTCACCATTTTATTTATTTATTTATGTTTATTTTTTATTTTTTAAAGATTTTATTTATTTATTTGAGAGAGAGAGAGGAGGGTAAGTCAGAGGGAGAAGCAGACTCCCTGCTGAGCAGTAGCCTGATATAAGACTCAGTCTTGGGACTCCAGGATCATGATCCAAGCTGAAAGCAGTCACTTAATGAACTGAGCTACCCAAGTGCCCCAAAATTCACCATTTTAAAGTATAACATTTAGTACTGTTTGGTATATTCACAGGGTTAAGACATTTTCATTGTCTAATTCCAGAACATTTTTATCACCCCATAAAGGAATCTTGCCCTTTAGCACTTATTCCTCCTTCCCCCCTTGCCCTAACACCTAGTAACTACTAATGTATTTTCTGTCTTGATGGATTTGCTTATTCTGGACATTGCATGAATGGAATCATACAATATGTGACCTTTTGCATCTGGCTTCTTTCACCTAGGTTCATCCGTGTTGTAGCATGTGTCAGTGCTTCATTCCTTTTTATGGCTAAGTAATATTCCATTAGGTGGTTATGCCACATTTTGTTTATCTATGAATCAGTTATTGAAATGTCTATTCAAATAGACATTTGAATTATTTCCACTTTTGGCTCTTATGAATGAATAGTGCTTCATTTGGTTCTGTTTGGTGATTTGTATTTATGTATATTAGGTATTTCATGAGTCATAGACATCATACTTTAAGAAATTATTTAATCACAACTTCCTTCAATTATTTAACATATTTATAAGTAGCTGCTTTGAAGTCTTGGCCTTTTAAGTTCAGTATCTTTGCCCCCTCAAGAATTAGTGCCTCTTGATTGCTTCCCCTCTCCATCCCCTGTGTATGGAGCACACACTTTCTTATTTCTTTGTGTGTCTCATAATTTTTTCTGTTGAAAACTGGGAGTTTTGGATAATATAGCAGTTAAGAGTCCCAATTTTTGCCTTGAGGATTGTTAGCATTGTTTTGTTAGTGTGTTTAGTAAAGTGTTGTACTGAATCTGTGGAGTCTGTTTAATGGACAGTGTTTGCTCCTATCTCTGCTCAATTTTTAACTTTTATTGTATTTTTTTATTACATTAGTTTATTTTTTCAGTGTTCCAAGATTCATTGTTTATGCCCCACACCCAGTCCTCCATGTGATACTTGCCCTCAATACCCACCCCCAGGCTCACCCATCCCCCTGCCCCCTCCCCTCCAAGACCCTCAGTTTGTTTCTGAGGCCAGAGTCTTTCATGTTTCATCTCCTTCCCCGATTAACCCACTTCCCATTTCCTTTCCTTCTCCTCCTGTCCTCTATATTACTTCTTATGCACCACAAGTAAGTGAAACCATGTGATACTAGACTTTCTCTACTTGGCTCATTTCTCTCTGCATAATCTCCTCCAATCCGGTCCATGTTGCTACAGAAGTTGGGTATTCATCCTTCCTTTTCTTTTCTTTTCTTTTCTTTTCTTTTTTTTTTTTTTTTACTTTAAATTTATTTTATTTTTTCAGTATTCCAAGATTCATTGTTTATGCCCCACATCCAGTGCTCCATGCAATACGTGTGCCTGGTTAACTAGGGATTAATTCTTTATCGGCCTAGCTTAGTGGTCAGTGATTGGTCTTTGCTTGTATTTAAACACTTCGTTCGGGGTGCCTCGGTGGCTCAGTCATTAAGTGTCTGCCTTTGGCCCAGGTCATGATCCCAGGGTGTTGGGATTAAGCCCCTCATTGGGCTTCCTGTTCAGCAGGAAGCCTGCTTCTCCCTCTCCCTCTGCTTCTGTTCCCTCTCTCACTGTCTCTCTTTCTGTTAAATAAATACATAAAGTCTTAAAAAAAAAATTAACACTTTGTTCCATTATATGCTCCTTCCACATGCTGATGATTCTTGGTGTATTTTCAAAGTTCAAGCAGTTTTTAAGTTTGCCCTGGCTTTTGCTTTCCTCTGGGACCTCTTGGATTTCCTCTGTGTGTGTGTGTGCATCGTCATAGTTTGCCAGGGATTTGTAGATAGCTCAATTTCTTTCTGATCTCTCCTGCATGGATGGGTAGAGAGCATATTAAGAACGCACATGGCTGTGTATTTTCTATATCTCCCTGCGAAATGTCTGGCTAATATGCTGGTTCTTTGCTTGCTGCAACTTCATGTTTGCTGAGCCACTGTGTGTTGGCACTGAGATCACTTCTTTTTTTTTTTTTTTGAGATCACTTCTATTACTGATAATATTATTTGGGGTTGACTTTTTCTGTGCTTCAGTCCCAATGGTGTGAGTCTCCTCTGCAAGTGAATCTGCGGAATTTCAAGGCTTGCCTTCCCTTCTGTAATTATCATGGTAACCCAGCTAGGATGGAAGATGGGAGCAGCTCCCAGCAAGAATGCTACAGACTCCCACAATTCTTACCTGTGGTTTTACGGTTTTTCATGGGTAACCACTTCTTCATTTGTTCTGTGTTTTTGGTCAATTTCCAGAGCCCTCCAATGGTCGTCCTGACAGTTTTCTCTAGTTAGTGCCTTTTTGGGAGAGCATTTGCTAATCTGCTTACTCCATCAGACCCGAACTCCTTCACCTTCCAGATTGACATTTCATTAGTAAAAAACAGGGATGCTGTGTAGTGAGAGTTTCTGTCTACTGCGTAGTGAAGAACACCAAATGGTTAATGTTTTTGGTCTAGAGATCAAAGTAGCAATTAATCTAGAGATTTAATATAGAGATTAAAATAGAATTGAGCCCTATTTTTCTACCACTTTCCTCAAGTTCCAATGGAACAGTTTTTATTATTTTGTTTAATTAAAGATTTAGTGTGTATTACATTGTATTATATCATTTGTTAAGTTAGGTAAATAAAATTTCTCTGGGATTCCTGAAGCTAAAACATTTTTTTCATTCTTTAGTATTCTGTTTTTATTTTATCTTGTAAACAGATCTTATATCAGCTAATATTATTAACCAGTAAAAACTTATTGAGTACTTATGTTGTTGTGAATACTTTACATGTATGAAATCTTTTAGTTCTAACAACTTACTGAGTTATAGATAATATACCCATTTTATAGAGAGGTTATTTAAAGTCCCCACACCTCATGGTTGAAGAGGTAGTTAATAGTTGAAAGGCACTTTCTGTTAAGTGAGATTATAAATCAGCTTTGTCTGTTGGAATTCTTGAGAATATTTGTAGATTTTCTTAAGATTTGGTTTGGATGGCTTAATATCTGAAATAGATACTCTTCTTTTGAGAGAAAAATTCAAACATAAACTGTGATTTGAATATTTTAACAAACAAATAGAACAAAGTAATATAAATTCTTGCCTCTATAGAAAGTAATTGTGGGACATCCGGGTGGCTCAGCGGGTTAAGAGGCTGCCTGTGGCTCAGGTTGTGATCCTAAGGTCCTGGGATCAAATCTCCCACCCGGCTTCTTACTCAGTGGGGAGCCTGCTTCTCCTTCTGCCTGCCACTCCCCCTGCTTGTGTGCACACTCTCTTTCATTAAAATAATAATAATAAAGAGAAGAATTGTTTTAAAGTTTCAGTTCACTTAGCACTCTGGGAAGTAAAAGTTGGTAATTTGAGAGGGAACATTTAAAATTCCTCCTTAAAGATAAGCAGGCAGGGAGACTTTTGATTATGTAAAGACAGTTCTTGAGGTTTGTTTTTTTTTTTTTAAAGATTTTATTTATTTGACAGAGAGAAACACAGCCAGAGACGGAACACAAGCAAGGGGAGTGAAAGAGGGAGAAGCAGGCTTCCCGACGAGCAGGGAGCCCAATGTGGGACTCGATCCCGGGTCTCCAGGATCATGACCTGAGCCGAAGGCAGTCGCCCAACCAACTGAGCCACCCAGGCGCCCCAGTTCTTGAGTTCTTTATGCTGAAGGAGAGAGGAAATAGGGGTATTGTGTTTCTCTTGGGTTTTGCTATCCTGGCAGTAATTTTTTTTTTTTTTTTTAAGATTTTATTTATTTGACAGAGAGAAACACAGCCAGAAAGGGAACACAAGCAGGGGGAGTGAGAGAGGGAGAAGCTTCCCAACGAGCAGGGAGCCCGATGTGGGACTCGATCCCGGGTCTCCGGGATCATGACCTGAGCCGAAGGCAGTCGCTTAACCAACTGAGCCACCCAGGCACCCCTATCCTGGCAGTAATGTTTGGGGGCATGGAACTACTGGTGGAAGGTAGAAGGAAAGGTGTTAAGGAGCTTCTTGTAGCTTTAATTATTTAAGGATTATAAGCCCTCATATCCATGATTGAAGCAGTCCATGAAGCCACAACATAAAATCACACCACCACCTCTTACCTGATTAAGTTCCATTCTCTAGTTGCACATAGAGTAAGAGAAAACAGCCTTTTGAGGGTTGAATTTGTAAACCTAAGTATAGAATTAAAATAATGGTCACATGGAGAAATCAATTTTATATTTATTAAAAATAATACAAATATCTTAAATTTGTTTAGTTTTACCTACATTATTGTGTCTAAGTGCTTTTCAAATTCAAGGTACTTCTGAAATCATTGAGGTGCTTTGTGATATATTGTAGTTTTTAATTTGATAAATGGAGTTCCATCATTTAGTACTAATTAGAATGACCAGTCACTAAGGATACGGAGCAATAAATAGTCTTTAGTTGGTGAGTGGTTCTTTTTTTTCCCCTGCATTTTTTAAATGAGTATTTTTGACAGATTAAAAAAATATACTTTCATAACAAGCCACATGATATTATAAACATAATATTCCTTTTGAATGTTAGTAGACCAAAGATAGATTTTGGGGCACCTGGGTGGCTCAGTCAGTTAAGCAGCTGCCTTTGGCTTAGGTTGTGGTCCCAGGGTCCCTGCTCAGCGGGGAGGGAGCCTGCTTCTCCTTCGGCCTGTCACTCTGCCTACTTGTGTTCTCTATGTCTCTGTCAAATAAATAAATAAAATCTTAACAAAATAAAGATAGATTTTAATAATAGATTTTTTTTAAGGATTTTATTTATTTGACAGAGAGAACCACAGCCAGAGAGGGAACACAAGCAGGGGGAGCGAGAGAGGGAGAAGCAGGCCTCCTGCCGAGCAGGGAGCCCGATGTGGGACTCCATCCCGGGTCTCCGGGATGATGACCTGAGCTGAAGGCAGTTGCTTAACCTACTGAGCCACCCAGGCACCCCAATAATAGATTATTTTTAAAAGCAATTTAGTTCACAGAAAAATTATGTAGAAAGTATAGTGCTTTCAGGTGTGCCTGGGTGGCACAGTGGTTAAGCTTCTGACTCATGATCCTCCTGGTGTTGGGCTCTGCACTCAGTGAAAACTCTGCTTCGGTTTCTCCCTCTGCCCCTTCCATCTGTGTGCACATGCACAGGCTCTCCCTCTTTCTCTCTCTCAAATAAATAAATCTTAAAAAAAAAAAAAAAGTATAGTGCTTCTTTGTGTGTGCCCTTTCCCCTTCACAGAGATTCCTGTATTATTCACCCTTTGCATTGGTGTGTTATGTTTGTTACAACTGATGAATCAATAGTGACATTTCTATTAATATTTTTTCTATTGATTTTTTTAAAAGTAATTAGTATCTAGTTTAACAGATGCATAGTTTCTGTAACCCTTACACATATTCATTTGAGATAACTATTGTTCATTTATTACTCATTTTTAAAATACTCTTATTAACAATGAAACACAATTCCTTTCCTCTTTTTAGGGTGGAATAATTAATGATGGTTCTGAATTGATTGGTCCTGCTGAAGCTTACTCTGATTCCCTCGTTGATAGCCTTCCTGAGTGTAGCACAGAAGGTAGGATATTTTGATTTTTTTTTCATTTCATGGTTTTGATTGCAGACCATAAGGCGTGTTTGAACTGCAAAAGATAGATGGCTATAGGAGTTTGAGAGTATTTCACCAATTCTAAGATACTTTTTTTTTCACACTTAGTATCACTGATATCTTACATTTAATTGACAGCTTTTTTCTTTCTTAGTGATATATAAAATAATGATTTGTCCTACAATTAATGGCATATTAGATTTGATGAAATGTGGTATAATGACTGTTCAGAATATTTTGCTGAAATTTATTTAGCAGAGTCTGACTTTTAGACAATTAATTTCCAGACTGATTTTAAAAGTTTAGTCATGTTCCCAGAAAAAATAAACCTAGGTCAGTTTTAGTGTTTTTAGTATGTTTTATAATAACATGAGTTTAAACCAAAGCAGTTTTTGAATTTTTAATCACTTTAATTCAAGAATGCTTAATCTCTTGTTTCGTTCCTCTGTTAAGCGATCCTTGAATTTTTATGAATATTTAAATACATATATTTTGGCCTTTAAATTTCCTTAGCTAGTTTTCTTCCAGGAAGGATTTTGGAATTAAGAAAGAGAGATTTGGAGACAGAGAGGGAGAGTCTTTAAAAATAGGTAATAAGATTTGTTTGAAGAGGCAAAGGTTTGTTTTACGTAAAAGTAAAACCATAGACTAGATATTTCTTGGTCTCTTTAATGGATAACATTTATGATAGAGGAGGCTGCTGAATATGGGAGGTAGCAATAGTCTCATTTCAGTGATGTTTTTGTAGGGATATGTACTGATGTCATATATCAATAGACACACTGATACAGATTTATTGCATTATGTTCCCATCTTAATTTGGTAGGAGTGGCAAGTTCCCATCCATTGTGTAGGCTGAAGCATTTAAAATTTGGTTTTCAGGTTCCTTGTTAGTGTAGTAGGTAGCATGTCAGTGTCATACAATTTGTTTTTCTTTTGTTGCCACCACTTGAGAAGTGTTTAGCTCTTCTTGTGTTTCCTGGTGGCTCCCACTGACTTAGAAACACAGTCCATTCATTTATACCTGTGTTTTGTGTAATGTATGGGGATCTCAGGCCCAGAAATTTCCATCAGGTCCTCAATATCTTTGACTCTATACTGAATCAGCCAAGGTCATAGGAAAACACTGCTGATAGTAATTTTACTCTATAATTTAAATATCTGTTTTTTGTAACTTGTTTTGATCTGCAGATCCTTGCCAGCCAGGCTTTGAAAAATTTAGTCCCTGCTTGGGGTCCCAGGGTGATTCTGTTTTTATAGCTGGTTTCCGTGGTAGGTAACTTTACCTGGGATAGTCTGATCTGGCTGTTTCCTCAGAAATACTCTTTTCCTGAGGAAGATGGAGAGGGCATCTTCTGCCGGTAGATGCGCTGATTTGGTGATACCCAGTTGTGGCCAAATAGAAGGATTTGTAGGAGAGTGTGCAATGTGGAGTATAGTTCTTGGAAATAGTAGAATGCTTTTTAGTTTCTCTCCTTTTGTGTTTTGTTACAGGAATCAAAGGTTGCATGATTTGGGGATGGCTATATTCATTTTTGACTTCTATAATAAGCCTTTTTTTGGTTGGTGTGAGTCAGCTACGGTGGGACATGGGTGTTTCAGGAACCTATTTTAGTGTAAGGTTATCACAAATGGGAATGATACAGACACCATTTGTCCTTTGTTATCATCTGGAAGAGAAGAGGAAGAGCATTATCATTAGGAATGTGTTTTCTTGGGATGGTATTCTAAAATATGGGAAGCTGTTCAGGGTGAAAATGTGGCTGTGGTTAAAAAAAAATGAGATACTGGGAGCACATGGGTGGCTCAGAGGGTTAAGCCTCTGCCTTCGGCTCAGGTCATGTTCTCAGGGTCCTGGGATCGAGCCCCGCATCAGGCTCTCTGCTTAGCAGGGAGCCTGCCTCTCTGCCTATTTGTGATCTTGCTCTCTGCCAAATAAATAAATAAAATCTTTACAAAAATGAGATTTACCTAAAGCTAAGATGAGTTTGTAATTTATTGTTCAAACTGGAGCACACACTTCTGAGAAGTAAAGAGGATGCTTTAATAAGTACAGCGAGAGCACATGTGTACACCAGGACCACCTCTGGCACACTGGGATGGACGGCGTGGGCCACCCTACCTAAAGCATTTGGAAGTTTGGAAAAGATGAATTTTTCTTGGAAGGATTTATCTTTTAGGAATATGCTTTTATGAGAGAAATTGGGGACAACCGTTTTGTTAAAAACCCCAGAAGAGACTTATGCTACTGGAAAGTACTTGCATTTTATCCTTTCCATGCATAGTTCAGTTCTCCAACTGTAATACCGTCTCTGAAACACGCTGTGATCCATGACGAGTGCAAAATGTGGAACTAGAAAGGCTGTTAATGCTTATGTTTTGTACCCTCTCCCTTTAAAAGCCTTTATGCCTGACTAATGAATCCTGCTGAAAGACACCATGTTGACAAGTACAGATCAGAGTGTCAGACGCTTGCAAACTCATTGTTAGATGGGAGGGGAAATGACTTTTAAATATCATGAGATTGTCTGGCATACTGGGTAAGTGGAAGATATACTTTCCTACGGAAGGGTCTGCAAACCTCGAGACAGCAAAGGGAAAGAGCGTCTCCTAGCAAAAGAGCAGGAAAGCTGGCAATCAGCCAAGCCCCCCAGGTATGCAGTGAAATGGACGGTTGTAGAGGGACCTGGTGGCTTGTGGTTTGGATTTAGAGCCAAAATATGAGGAGGTGATTCACTTCATAATAACTCCTCTGAGTGTAGTATTTTAAATGGTGTTTCAAAGGTGTATTCATTTTTCATACTTGTGATTTAGTTTGCCAGTGAAATGAGCCAGAGGGGCAAATCTTAATATACAATCTGTGTTTCAAGGTCCTTCGGTAGTGTTAGAGTGACAAGGCAAGTATATCACCTCTCAGAGAACAGATGTAAGAGGCTAAGTGATCATTATTTTTATTAGTACCATAAAAATGCAATCAACAGGTCTTAATTTGCCTTGAAGGAAAGTTTTCTGAGAGAAACATAAGGAGCTGGATCAATTTTTTTTGTTTTTTAAATTATCATTGTTTGATAGTAATGGGATAGAGGAAACCCCTTCAGGATTTCATAAAACCAATAATTTGGTGATTATCTGGTAAACATTTTATCTAAATGAAATTGAAAATTACAAAATTATTCAGTAGGTTTTTAGATAAAAAGTTTATTATTTTATGTTTTTAAAATGAAATGCTGGTCACTCTTTATTTCTCTTGTCCAGAGAAATTAAACTATATATTTTTTAAAAGATGAAAGAAGATTGACTTGATTGTTAACATCTAATTTCCTTTTTAAACTTGCATCTTTTCATTTGATTAAACTTAGCTATGAAGTTACTATGACATTTGTGGAAATCTGGCCAAAATGGTGCATTGGAATTGAGCTTCTTGACATGTTTCTGTCATCTGTTGGCCTGTTTGAAGGATGTAGGTTGCTTTACTGCCATGCTGGCCTTGATATTGGAGCCTTTGATGTTGGGGGACTCTCATCTGGTAACCTGTGTCATTTCCTCTTCCTAATATGTTACTTGACTTCCTTTGCAGCTATGGGAGGGACATTTTCCAGCTGTATGTACCAAACAAGAGAAAATAATTAGGTAATCATAACCACAAATACAAATTGAGAGATCAACTTCTTATATGTTGATCTTAAGAGTGAATGTTCGTAAATGTCTCTTGGGGTAGCTGGACCTTCTTCTTCTTTCTTCTTTCTTTCTTCTTTTTTTTTTTTTGGTAGTAGTAAATTGTGGGTTAAGAGCTCCCTGGGGTTCAATTGTAGCAATTGTAGACATAAGAAAGGATCTATTAAGCTGTCTTGAATTAGCCATTTTAGAGTAAATGAGATGTACATTTTGAGACTAGCATCCATTGCTGGTCTGTATAAGAGATCTCTAAAATCACTTTCACTTCAAAATTTGTGTTTTTATTTGATGGCAGGGTGCTAATTCTTTCCATTATAAGTTGAATAATGTTGATTAGTTTTAAACTGTAAGGGGAGATGACTTAGAAGGGTATATAGTTATTTAAGTTTGAAGAAAATCTTCTGTGTCAATGTACCATTTTATTATATTTTTCTTTTTATTATTTGTGTTATTTTCATTTAGTCGATTTAAAGTTGATGCTTTAAGGCAGGATCATTTTAAAAAGGAATATTCTTCAGTTGATTGGCTATTAAGCCCATTTTTCACACAAACTTAAAGTCTATGCACTACTACATAGAAGTGTGTAAGATGACAAAATACAGAAAAGCCCAATTAAAAGTAACTTAAAGTAGAATTTACATCCACTAGGTGGCACCATGAGAACTCTAAATCTTGTTACTAGGATGATTCTAGCCCCTCCTGTATTATGAGTATTCACTTTGAAGTTCCTTTTTCTCAAAAGTGCTTATCTACTTGATGTTATTCATTATCCTTTATTAAGTTGAATTTTCTTTGGTGAAGGGGCTTAAAATAAATAGGGGAAAAAAGAATAGATCATTATTCTCAAGAAAAACATAAATGAGTATGTGTCATTGTATGTTTGCCTGTAAAACAAATGATATAAATTATAAATATCGACTCTTAAAAACCCTACGGCTATTGAGGATGATGTTAGTTATTAGGAGTTTAGGGGTTGAGTGGGGAAAATAAAAAAAAAATCATATATCATGGGAAGTGTTTTAGAGTAGAAGGAACATTAAGAATGATATAGATAAATTCCTTGTTCCACAATTAAAAAATTGGTATTTCAGAGAAGTAAAGCCTTGTGTCTAAGGCAGTCCAGGCATTCTAGGTAGTCAGCAGCAATTACAGAAGTATATTTTGAAAGAAGAGATTTAACTTTATGAAGAAGGAGGCAGTGAGAATACATATTTGGTATAGAAAGCTCAGCATGAGCTACTTGTATGCTGGTAGCAGGTTTGATTGGCAGAGAAGATTATGGAGAATAGCAACATAAAAAGTTCATTAGGTAGCAAGGGAAGCCAGCTCATAGATCTTTGTTGTTCATGATAAGATAGCAGTATTACAGTTGTAATTTTGATTGATGCGTTGTTTTCTGAGGTTATTCTGTTTTTCACCAAATACGCAGTAAATACGCTGGTGCTCTTTTCATAAATTTTCAAGGGTGAAGCAAAGACTTGTCCCCAGGACATTATAAAAATGTGAGACATCAGAGGAATGGTACTTTTTTGTAACTGTAGCTATTTCTAAATGATAAGTTGGTAATCAAGTATGGGAGTCTTAATTAGCAACAAGTTTTAGATACAGATATTTGCCTAAAATCATATTAATAAGGGCTTGTTTCTTAACGGAGTTGATATGTGTGTCTTCTATCTCAGGGTGACCTTTGTTCTGCTGGCTAGATATTTTGCTTTGTGTGTGAAGCATGAGTCATTGCTACTAGGAAAAGTAGAAATTCCCTGTCGTTGACTGAACCTCAGTGCTCAGTGAAAGCTATCAGCTAATAATAATGAGGCCATGTATTTTATATATAGTTGACCATGAGAGACCACCTGTTGTTCTAAAGGAAACTGATCTCTTTTTGCAGATGGTCTTCAAATACAGATTTCTGATAGTTTATAGTATAAAGATTTATTCTATAGCAACTCCACCTTTTCCCCTGGTGCCTGTCTTTCAGAGGTGGTGTCCTAGACAGATTTCACTAGACTGCCCTACTCTGAGCAGTTCAAAGCACAGAAGGTGAGGGTAGGTAGGTGAACTGGGATGCTATAGAAACCCCTCATGTCTGTAGCTGCTTTTTAACCGGTCACCTGGGGCCCTCTAATAGCCCTGAGACTTAAATCTCTGTGATATGAACCTGGAGGCAGAACGCTTTCATAGAACCTTTGACTCTTCCCCCCTCCCATCTCTTCCCCAAAAGGCTGAGGTTTTTGTCTTGATGGTGTTGGTGAAGCATGTACCTTTTACTCTCATGATGGCTCCAGAGGGCCCCTTTAAACATGGATTGACTTCAGGTTGGTTTAACTTTTGACAAAGAGTCTCTGACTTGTCATTTGTTGCCCTGCCTTATCTACAATGTTCTTCCTACTCACCCTAACTGAGAACCTCTTACTTGGTGGCTGCTCTCTCTATCTTATTAACTTTCTTTCTGGGCTTTAGGAAGCCAGTTTCCACTTCATGTGACATTTATGTGGAGCTTTGTATAAAACAGGTTGAATGATAGGACTGTGATTTCAAGGAGGTGAGTGAGCACTTTATTAAGTAGATCGATTAAGGTTATAAGGTGAACAAACTAGGTACTGAGTGTGTGTGCACATGTGTGTGTTAGTAAATGGTTCATTGCTGTGATGGTGGTGGAAGGGGAGTGTTCTCGAGTTGGTTGGGGAGTACTTCATTGAGAAGAAGGGGATTTAGAAGTTGCTTAAATGCAAAAGGAAAGATTTCAGAGAGTACTAGAAGATGATTAGTTGCAGTCTATAATTGCGATATGATAGAGTTAGGCTTTTCAGATCTGGTAGGGTGCATCTTAAGTGGAGAATTAAAGGAAGAAGATAGGCAAGGAAGAAGTGTCGGGGGTTAGTCTGCTAGAAACAGATTTGTGTATAATCACTTCTGTCTTTTCTCTTAAGTTAGGAATTCTTGGGACTGGCTGCTGGATGATTCATACGGGCCTGTATTTCATACATTATGTCTGTATAACATAGATTTGTGCACAAATTTCCAGTGTTAGCCCTCATTGCATCTCCTTTGATATCCTTCAGATACTGAGTTTTAAGAGTTTGCCATCCTAAAGGAATGTGTTAAGAGTCACTTGTAATCCCACTGTACAGGGAAGATTACTGTCAATGTTTAATGTACTTCTCTAGCTTTTTTCCCACTGTTTTTGTTTTAAAATTAGTGTAGTATATGTATATATATACACATATATGTAGTATATGCCTCAAGTTTGTTGTTTTTGCTTATATAATAGATAAATACTTCAGCATTGATAAATACTTCAACATTGTTCAATAACATAATTTTTGATAGCTGTATAATATTTTCTCAAAGGGATGTGCCATAATCTGTTGTTAGGAGTTTGTTATTTCCAAATTTTCACTAATTTTTGTGATGAATATTCTCATATATAAATCTTTTATATCTATGATTGTTTTTGATATAAATTGCTGAATTTCTTGGTCAAAGATAATAAGCCCTTTTTGCATCTGCAATGTATTGCCAAATTGTCCTCCAAAAAAGTTAAGCCAGAAGTCTTTTTGTTTCCCTTTGCTTCTCGTAGTTGGACTAGGAAAATTCCTCATCCTAACCTGCTAGTTTTTCTTTGTTTCCTCACTTTGAAAGATTCTTCATGTAGAATTAGGTAGAATTCGAATATTATTATTATTTATTACTTTGTTTTAAAATACGATTGGAAAGGTAAGAGAGGAAGTAAGACTATGTCACTAGATTTTTGTGGTCAAAAGCCAAGAAACTGAGTACACATAATTTTACCCTTTTGCCCTTTGGTATTATTGTTCTCGTTAGAAAGGAAAGTCAAGCAAAACATGAAACAGTACAATGTGATAGATGATGTGAAGGTTATAGTGACAAGACACCAGAGAGCAGACAAAAGATCTGTAACAGCATTTCCTTTCTTTTATGATTAGCTGTTAAACCAGAACTTATTTTTTAAACTTTGTCTATTTGTTTATTAATATTGATGGACCAGGTTATATAAAGCCCCCATTTAAGGAAATAAGTGTACATTGAAATATATAAAATATTTATAGATCATTTAAAAAAATTTCTTAAAAAGTTTATATATTTCTCAAAACAGTGGGCAAATAATTTTGTAGACTGCTGTAAAAGATTTTGATTTTGAAGTGCTGTCTGTATGTCAGAGAGTGAAAAGATTATCACTAGGTCCAATGAATCTCATCTCAGTGGATTTAATGAAGTCTTTTGCTTTTAGGGAACAAAATGAGTTTTGGTTTTTGTTTTTTTTTTTAAATCTTATTTATTTATTTGAGAGAAAGAGAGTGAGAGAGGGGAAGGTCAGAGGAAGAAGCAGACTCCCTGCAGGGACTCGATCCCTGGACTCTGAGATCATGACCTGAGCCAAAGGCAGTCACCTAACCAACTGTACCACCCAGCACCTCAGAATGAGTTCTTTATGGGCATTCTAAGGATTTGTGAAAAAAACCCTGAAAACAGGGTATGTTGACAGGGTGCCAAAGTAGTGTCTGAAGCTGATTTGAATTTGAGTTTAGCTGCCAGTAATGTTTTTACCCTAACTTACTTTACTTGATACGAAGTAAGCAATTTGAGTCTATAATAAGGGTTGATGAACTATGGTCTGTGGGCCAAATCTGACCTGCTCCCTGTTTATATACGACCTATTAGCCAAGAATGGTTTTTACATTTTAAAATGGCTGAAAATATTCAAAAGAAAACTATTTTGTGACATGTGAAAATTACATGGAATTTAAATTTCAGCATCCACAAATGAAGTGTTACTGGAACACAGCCATACTTATTCATTTACTGATTACCTGTGGTTGCTTTTGTACTACAATAGCAGAGTTGATTAGTTGTGACATAGATCATATGGCCCACAAAGCCTAAAATACTCACTCTCTACCTCTTGGAAGAAAAGTTTGCTGATCCCTGACCTAGAATTGTATAGTCTAACCCACCTTTACATTTGGCTTTGTATCTGTTCCTGAGGAAATAATTTTCCTTTCAATATATTTTCTTTCCTGAGAAACTGGAAAGTCAATATTCAGTGGTGATATAGACCTGAAACTTAATTTTTACATAGCTCTGTTGTCAGTCTTACTGAATGATATACACCAGTGACTCTCAACAGTATGGTCTTCAGACGCCTGGTGTTCTGGAGATCTTGCTGGGGGTCCCCAAGACAGAAACTATTTTTATAACAGTCTAGGAAATTACTTGCATTTTTCACTGTGTTGACACTTGCACTAATGACGCAGAAGCAGCGGTGGGTGAGACTGTTGTGCCTGAGCCTGCATCAGGACCGGGCAGCAGACTGTACCAGGAAGCTTGCACGCACTTGCAGTAATGTCAGGGCTCATTTTGCCTAAGAATACCCTTGATAAAGCAGTTAAAAAGTATTCATTTTTATCAAATTTCAACCTTTGGGTGCATGTCTTCTTGATACTCGGTGTGATAAAATGGAAGTATGCATCAAACACTTCTGCATACTGAATTGCGGGTGGTCCGGAGGAGAAGCACTTGTTTGAGCCATGAACTAACTGCTTTTCTCTTGCGATACCATTTTTGCTTGAAAGAACCATTGACAGACAAACTCATTATTTCAGACTTGGGTATTTGGCAATTATTTTTTCAAAAGCAAACGAAGTGAGCTGATGCTTTAGGGAAAACAACTGACAGTATTTATTGGCAGTGGTAAAATGTGAGTTTTCAATTCCGAATTCGAATTTTGGAAAACTTGTTTTTTTTTCTTCTTTTTTTAATCTTTACACCCAGTATGGGTTCATACTCAGGACCCTGAGATCAAGAGTCACAGGCTCTACCAATGAGCCAGCCAGAGGCCTGAATTTTGAAGAACTTGTATCTGCTACTTGACAGTTTCCCAGTATCTAAAGAAAATATTCTGAAGAGATTGATGATGATAGTAACAAATGTGATTTTGAGGGGAGTATTGTCATAATGAAATTTGTTAGTATTTGGAAGAGCGATATGACTCAGGGAACCAGTACTTTCAAAATCCCTGGTGTATGTGATGTTACAAACTCAGGCATGGATAAAAAGTATGTGTAAGACAGACCAAGGGATTTGAATGTAACAGAAACAGAAATTTCACTGAGAAGAATTGATATTCTACATGGCAACTAAGCTTTAAGAAACTACCACTTGTGAAGTTTTGGTGTAGTATCAAAAAATACTATATGTAAATATTTGAAATGGCTATTAAATTTTTCACCCCATTTTCATTACATATCTATGTCAGACTTTTTCCTCAAATCTTTAACCGAAACAGCATGACAACAGATTGAGTGGAGGATCTAGTGAGAATCTAGTCACCTTCTCGTAAAAAGATTTAAAACAGTGTCAGTTCTCTCACTAAAAACTTTTTTGTTTTGGAGAATATAGGTTTTTTTTTTTTTTTTTTAAAGATTTTATTTATTCATATGAGAGAGAGAGAACTAGCATGCATGCATGAGCTGGCGCGGGGGGCCAGGGAGAGGGAGAGGGAGAAGCAAGCTCCCTATAAGCAGGAAGCCTGAAGTGGAGCTTGATCCCAGGACCTGGAGATCAGGACCTGAGCTGAAGACAGACACTTATCTGACTGAGCCACGCAGATGCCCTGAGAACAAATTATTTTTAATAAAAATTATGCTAACATGTAATGGTTTTAGTGTTTAATTAAAAAAATTTAGTCTATTTAAATATTGAGATTGGTAAATATTTATAGGTATAATCTACAAAAAAAAGTTTTTTGAGGCCTTCAGTTATTTTAAGAGGGTAAAGGGAGATCCTAAGACCTCGTGCTCCTTTACCATGAAGTCAGTTCTATGAAATGGGAGAAAGAGTTTTCATTGTTCAGTATTCCAGTACCACCTGCTTATTCATTTTCTGTCAGTAAAACGAAGAGGCGAGTATATAGACCAAAGATCTCTCCAAAAGCTTGTAGAAGAGACTGAAACAAAGATTTCTAAAAATTTAGTCCTTAAAAAAAACCAAAAACAAAGTCACAACTAAATGGCATACATTTTCTAGATATGCTTGATTATCTGAAAGCACACCTCTGTGAGGGTACATTGTATAATGGTTAAATAATGATAATATAATTGCTATAATAGTTGTAATTGAATGATAAGTCTATTATGCTTTATATGCATTAACTCTGTTGCTCATTCAAAGTCCTGCATAGTAAGTAATATAATTAAGTGACTTGCTCTTGGTCACATAGTAAGATTTAAGAGCTGAGATCCAAGCACTTGTTTTTGTCTTGCCCTGAAGCTCTTATTCTTTTCCTTTTTTCATAATGGTGTTGTTACAAGATCTTGTGGTAAAGGCTCTTTTTTGACAACAAGGCTGGATAAAGACTTGCCTTGAGTTTTAGTGTAAAAATTAAGGCAAAGGAGATAGGCTTCTAGAGCTTACATTAAGTGCAGAGATGAATGAAGTAAGCAGAAACAAATTGCCAGGCACCAATCTCTGTCAGGCAGTGATAGCCTTCCTAATCGACTAGGATAGTATGAACAGATGAATAGTCAGCATGATTTGTATTCTTTTTGGTTGATTCTTAATTTAATATCTATTTACCATTGTGATCATATTTCTAGGTTTCTCGAGCGACAGTGATCTGGTGTCTCTTACTGTTGACGTGGATTCTCTTGCTGAGTTAGACGATGGAATGGCTTCCAATCAAAATTCTCCCATTAGAACTTTTGGTCTCAGTCTTTCTTCGGATCCTTCAGCACTAGGGGCTGTTGCTTCTGACAGTGAACAGAACAAACCGGAAGAAGAACGGGAAAGTCGCAGCCTATTTCCTGGCAGTTTAAAATCTAAGCTCGGCAAGAGAGATTATTTGGAGAAGGCAGGAGAATTAATAAAGTTGGCTTTAAAAAAAGAAGAAGAAGATGACTATGAAGCTGCTTCCAATTTTTATAGGAAAGGAGTTGATTTACTTCTAGAAGGTGTTCAAGGTACAATTTTATCTATATTAATAGGTTTTTAAATGTTTTTATGTTGGTGTCTGGGAAGAAAAGTGTATATATATAAACTATACTTTGTGTGTAATCATCTGTAAAAACAAGACTGAAAATGAGAAATTACTGTAGATTGAATGAGCTATATTTGTGGGATGCCTGGGTGGCTCAGTCAGTTAAGTTGTTTGACTCTTGGTTTTGGCTCACGTGAAAGCGAGCTCCTCATCAGGCTTTGTGCTGGGCATGGGGCCTAGCTGCCGAGGATGTTCTCTCTCCCTCTCCTCTACCCCCAGTGCTGCTCACGTGCACTGCCCCCCCCACCCAAAGACATGCATTTAGGTTTATACTTTTACTTTTTATTTTATTTTGCTTTATTTTGTATTTTATTTATTTGATAGAGAGAGAGACAGCGAGAGAGGGAACAGAAGCAGAGGGAGTGGGAGAGGGAGAAGCAGGCCTCCTGCCTAGCAGTGAGCCTGATGCAGGGCTCGATCCCAGGACCCTAGGATCATGACCCGAGCCGAAGGCAGATGCTTAACGACTGAGCCAGCCAGATACCCCAAGGGTTTATACTTTTAATTACATGGATGGAAGGCAGTAGAGCTGCTTAACCCTCTACTTTGAACAATTAACCAACAACAGGTTTAAAAAAAAATCAAATGTCCATGTCTCTTGGATGAATAATAATCTGTTTTTTCTGACATGGCAAGTGTTCATCAGCCTTCACCTCTCTCAGAGGTATTTGCAGAGACTCTTTAGTGCATTTACTCCTTTTTTTATTTTTTAAGATTTTATTTATTTATTTGTTATATATATAGAGAGAGACAGTGAGAGAGGGAACACAAGCGGGAGAGGGAGAAGCAGGCTTCCTGCTGAGCAGGGAGACCGATGTGGGGCTCAATCCCAGGACCCTAGGATCATGACCTGACATGAAGGCAGATGCTTAATGACTGAGCCCTGTAAGCGCCCTTAGTGCATTTACTCTTGTTGGCCTGAAGAGGGGCGATGAAATGTAAAGGTTCTTGATTTGCTTACTGTTCTGTTCTTTGTTAGTTCTCATAAATTCTCAGCTAATTACTGGGGTGTTGTGGAAGCTGAATATAAGTAGGACTTACCTTTTTTTAAGCATCAGAGTTTTGTTTTAGTCATTTGTCTTTTCCTTATAGAAAGAGTGTGAAGCATACCGCAGTTGACCTTCTTCCAGTGGTTTGCTTTCCAGGAAATTATCATTTTTACTGTTGTTCTGTGACCTTTGACTTGCTAGTGCCATTCAAATGACCATGGTCTCCTGTAGCACTGCCAGGTTTTTAATACAGTACTTCCCTCCTCACTTTGCTTTGTGTTCTGTCCAGAGTTTTCTTTTTTATTAGAGTATGAACTTTCAATATTCTAATGTGGTGGTATGAGATGAATACTTGGCTGCATGGACTGAAGAGGGAGTGAGTGTAGTGACAGCAGTGCTTTTTAACCAGAATTTTGACTAATTCTCTTGTTTTTAGCCCTTGCTCTGGTTTCCACAGCTACCCACTGTTACCAGTTCCCAAACTTGGAAAGATTTACAGTGTCATGTAAGTCAGGCAGCTTTCTTGAGCTTCCCAAGTCAATAACCACTCATTCATTTGTTTTCTACCTTGTAAAGTGTTGCTGCAGTCTTCTCTCTTAATCTCTTTGTCATTTTTGGCTTTTGCCTTATAATTCTTTTACTACCCTGTTAATAGAGTTTCAGGAGGGAATATTTCTCATGGTTTGACTGATACGTCATTTTGATACAATTTTTTGTTTCTCAAGTGGTGTTATAGTCAATTAGGGTTTTTTGTTTGCTTGTAGCACAGTCTAGTCTTTAAAGATGTACACATTTTTCTTCTTTGTCTTAACTCTCATTTTGGGTTGGGAATTTAAAATCGGGTTGAGTTGCAATTAGCTCTGGTATTTTCCCTTTTCTTTTTAGATAGTTTTGTGCTAAAAAATCACTAGTGTTTAAGTGACATGGATACATCAGTGAAAAATTTTTCTGTCTAAAAGTTATTTGCATTTCAATTTAGAGCACTTCATAATGTTACCACTTGATGGCACCAGAAAAATAAAAATCTTTACTTCAAAATGAGAATTGTGGATGGATATCAGCAAATAACAGAATAACATCATTTAATTAGTTACTTTGTGATATGGTGAATTATTTTTCACTAGAACTTGATACTGAATCTACTAGATCTTTATCTCAAGGAATGTTATTATTTAAACATGCTTTTCCCCTTTAACATATGCCTGTCTTTCCGAAACCACAATATCCATTCCTGCCATGGATTGGTTTTTGTTGTTAATGTGCCATCAAATCCAAAAAAGTATACTTGACTAAATGCTCTTCGCCTTTTCTTGCTTATTCATAATGTGATCTATTTTTTTTCATACAAACTGTGGGAACCACAATCACAGAATTCTAATTTTTAACCAATATGTAAAATAACCTTTGTTTTAGTCCTTATGGTATGCTTTTAACCATGTGTCAAATGTAATGTCAGGGCAGTGCTTTTGATTGGTATTTAAAAGTGTACCAGTCACCACTTAACAGATATATGGACATTATTGGTTTAAAAAATCCCTCCCAGTTTTATTGAGATATAATTGACATATAACATTGTACTAAAGGTACAACATGATTTGTTACATGTCTATATCATGAAACGATTATCTTAATAAATTTAGTTAACATCCTTCTCACATAGTTGTAAGTTTTTTTTTCTCGTGATGAGAGCTTTTAAGATCTACTCTTTTATCAACTTTCACATATATGATACAGTATTTTTAAAACTTCTTAATCTTATAAATGGAAATTCATACCTTTTGACTGCCTTCATGCACTTTACCGCCCCCCCCCCGCCCCCGCCTCTGGTAACCACGTATCTCTTCTGTGAGTTTGATTCTTTTTAGATTCTACGCATAAATGAGATCATTTAGTATTTGTTTCTCTGTCTGATGTGTTTTACTTAGAATAATGACCTCAAGGTCCATTCTTGTCACTGATGGCAGGATTTCCTTCTTTTTAATATCTAATATTTGTGTGTGTGTATGTATGTACACACACATATATTACATTTTCTTTATCCATTCAGTCATCAGTGGGCACTTAGATTGTTTTCATGTCTTGACTGTTGTAAATAATGCTGAAATAAATGAAGGTGCAGATACCTCTTTGGGATAGTGATTTTGTTTCCTTAAGACATTATACCTAGAAATGGAATTGCTAGATCGTAGGTACTTCTATTTTAAATTTTTTGAGGAGCCATCATACTGTTTTTTATAGCAACTACACCAATTTGCATTCCCACCAGCAGTGTACAAGAGTTCTCTTTTCTCCACGTCCTGGCCAACACTTGTTACCTGTTACCTTTTTGATGATAGACATTCTAACAGATATGAGGTAATATCTAACTGTGGTTTTGATTTGGAGTTCCCTGATGATGAGTGATGTTAAGTATCTTTTCCTGTACCTGTCTGGCACTTTTATGTCTTGAGAAAATACCTTTTCAATTTCTTTGCTCATTTTTTAATCAAATTGTTTAGGGGTCTTTTGATATTAGATTATATGTTCTTTATATATTTTGGATATTAACCTCTTATCAAACATATGATAAGGGAGAAAATAGTTGCAAGTCTCCCATTTGGTAGATAGCCTTTTCATTTTGTTGATGGTTTCCTTTGCTTTGTAGAACCTTTATAGTTCAGTGTAGTTACACTTGTTTATTTTTTGCTTTTGCTGTCTTTGCTTTTGGTGTCAAGTCCAAAAAAATCATGCCAACAAAGATTATCTCCCCCCCCTTTTTTCTAGGATTTTGTGGTTTTGGGCCTTTTGTTCAGGTCTTTATTTTGAGTTAATTTTTGTGTATGGTGTGAGATAGGGGTTTAGTGTTATTTTTTTGCATGTAGCTATTTATTTTTGTCAATACCATTTATTGAAGAGACTGTTCTTTCCCTAGTGTATATGCGTGGTTCTATTTCTGTGCTCTCTATTTTATCCCATTGATCTATGTGTCCAATACCACACTGTTTTGATTACTGTAGCTTTGTAATGTAGTTTGAAATCAGGAAATGTGATGCCTCCAGCTTCATTCTTTATTCAGAGGGTTGCTTTGGCTATTTGGGGTCTTTTAGGGTTCTATACAGATTTTAGGATTTTTTTTTTCTACTTATTTGAAAAATGTCATTGGAATTTTGATAGAGATTGCATTCAATCTATAGATTACATTGGGTAGTATGGACATTTTAACAATATTAATAGTTTTAATCCATGAGCCTGGAATATCTTTCCATTTATTTTTATCTTCAGTTTCTCTTATTAATGATTTGTAACAGACTTCATCGGTTGTTCTAACCGTTTTTTTGATGGCGTCTTTAGGGTTTTCTATATATAATGCCATGCTATCTGCAAATAGAGACAGTTTTACTTCTTCTTTTCTGATTTGGATGACTTTTATTTCTTTTTCTTGTCTGATTGCCTGACAAGGACTTCTAATACTGTGTTGAATCAAGTGGTGCAAATGGCCATCATTGTCTTGTTTCCGTTCTTAGAAGAAAAGCTTTCAGCTAATTACCATTAATGTAATGTTGAGTATGATGAATTTATTTTTTAATTTGTGGGGAAATGGGGGCCCTAGCTTGTGAGTTGACTTGACATTTATGAGTAGGAGAGGTGTTTTCTTTGGGAAAGTTTGTCTTAGTATCGTAAAGCTGTTACTGAACCAGCACTATAACCAGTAATACCGCTGCATCATTTTAATTTAACTCTTGCTGTCATAGTGGTCGCCTGTGGGGAGAAAAAAGAAAATAGAATTGTTTTCTGTGACCTTGGTGTGGTTTGATAATGCTTTTTTATAATAAAATCATTATTTCTGGATATCTGATAATCCAGAGAAAATGGTTTTTCCGAGTTAAGTAGGAGTATTTTATACAGGATTCTTATGATTTGGCAAATTTTGTTATTCTAAATACTAACTTCATTCTACCTAAACTATTGATCTTAAAGGAGTTTATCTGGGTTGTTTGTAGATCTGATAAAGATGGCTTGATGTTTTTCTTATTTAACTGGTGTTTGCACAGCTGAGACTAGAGGCAGAGCACAATAGCAGCAGTTCTATTTGCCCATCCAGCAGAGAAGAAGCATACCCTGATAGTGGTAACTTTGAATTCTCCTTTTGAACCTGACATATCACGTATTTCCTCAGCCTAGGAATGGCTCTTGAAATTAAGGTAGCTTCTGCTCTTTTAAGTCATTAGGAGTTTATGTATTTAAGACAGAAGAGCCAAAGATCAGGATTGAAGGAGTCAACTGGAATCTTTGAAGAGAATGTTTCCACTACATATCCTTTCACTTCTGCCTTTTTAAAATATTTCTGTAGTGGCCTCATCTGATTAATCTATATTCTCAGTGTGGGCTTATTAGAATAATTATGAGAATGTACAGTGGCAAATGGATGACATAAAAGAATTAATAAAATATTTAAGTAACAGTGATTTATTGTCTGTTATATGCCTGTCACTGTACAGACGTTTTTCTTAACATTATTTTTAACCCTCAGAACAAACCTATAATCTGAGCTATGGCTGGTCATACTGGGCTTTGTCTAAGGACACTGAAATTTAGAGGGTGCAAACATTTAATGTAATGATTCTAGAAGCTTGGCACCTAGTTAGCAAGAATAATTATTTAAAACAGGAAGCTACCAGATGGCGAGCATTGTTAGTAACACCCATCTGTGGGCTACATTATGAATTACAGAGTTGATTGGAGAACTGGTTTTGTTTAGTTTGTTCTAGGTGCCAAAATCGCTGGTTTATTGTGTTTGTAAGGTAGATACTATAATCTCCATTTTATAGGTGGAGAAAACTAAGACTTAAGAAGTATAAAGTAAACAATTTGTTCTACAACACAAGCCGCTAAGAGTTTTGGCTAAGATTTAAATCTGGGTCTTTCTGAGTTTAAGTCTTGTTTTGTTCCCACTGTGCCATGTTACTTCTAATTAGAGTGGCTTTTTAAATGGAGAAGAAACAAGTCTTCAGAGAGTATCAGACATTTTTAAAATTTATTTTGATATTTGTTCTTTTTCCTTCCATTTTTTTATTAGCTTATTTAGCCATCTATCCATTCAGTTGAGCTTTCAGCAAGCTTCTATTAGTAGTATGTACTAGGTATTGTGATAGTGAATATAGAATGGTTTTTAATTAAAAATGTAGAATTGAGTGATGACCCTACAAAATAAGATCTCCTCTCTTTGTTTCTGTTTAAGTCTTCTGGATACATTATAAATGGCACAATAAAGAGCATTCCTGGATGTTGTTGATATCTAAGTTTTCTTTGATCATCTTCATATTTTTGACCAGTGAGACTATTTCTGATGTTACTACTCAGCTAAAAGATGCAGATAGTCTTCTGCAATTTTCAGCCTAGTAAACAGTATAATAAGCAATACAAAGCCACTTTTCTTAGTTTACACTGTCCCTGGGTGTGTATGTGTGTATGTGCTAAGAGATGTCCAGACTTACTTAAAAAACTGTGACCTTGTGTATTGGTACTACATCATTTTGGATCTCTTACTGGGTCTTGACTGTTCTTTTTCCCCTTCCCACAATGAGGAATAGAATTCCTGGGGAGACCACAAACCCACGTGTATTTCTGGGTTTCCTTTGAGTCAATTAGACTACCTTAGAATTGTAGGGTTGGTTCTAGAACATGGCCAGACTTTATGAATATGGTTAGTTTGTATGCATTCATAATGATATATACTCAAGTACTTTAAAAGGTAATTTGGGTCATTGATTTATTGTTTTGAATACAAGTGACTGAATTTTTTTTTTTTTTTTTTTTTTTTAAGATTTCATTTACTTGACACAGAGAAACAATGAGAGAGGGAACACAAATAGCAGGAGTGGGAGGGGGAGAAGCAGCCTCCCACTGAGCAGGGAGCCTGATGTGGGCCTCGATCCCAGGACCCTGGGATCATAACCTGACATGAAGGCAGATACTTAATGACTGAGCCACCCAGGCGCCCCAAAAGTGATTCAAGTATTAAGAAACCCAAGTATAACCTTATTTAATTTAGAATGGATGGATATATGAGAATGGTAGTAGTAAATTTATGTTTGATAAAGGGAAGCAAGTCACATGATTTCTTATTGCTGAATTTCATAAGTGAAAATGTATAACTTTAAAAAAAATTTATTTGACTTGTTTATTGTGTTTGTTAACTCTGAAGATATTATGAAAATATTGTCTAGCCCATTTACCTTTAAGGGTTGCCCGCTTTACTACAAAGTATGATACAGTGTGAATCTAACAACACCAAAAGCTGTAATTTCATTTTATTTATTTATTTTTTAAATTTTTTATTTATTTATTTTGAGAGAGTGAATGAGAGAGGGAGAGCATGAGCAGGGGGAAGGTCAGAGGGAGAAGACTACTCCCTGCTGAGCAGGAAGCCCAAGGCAGGGCTCCATCCAGTACTCCAGGATCTTGACCAGAGCCAATGGCAGATGCTTAACCAATGAAGCTGCCCAGGTGCCCCCAAAATCTGTAATTTTAATAGGCAGTGGTGCTATAATCACATTGTCTTCTCATGCATTAGCTTCTAGTTCCGAGTTATGATCCTCTTTGAGAAGTTTGCTCTTTTTCAATATTATTTTTATTTTTTGGATTCTCTTACAACTCTATATAAATTGAAAATCACCCTTTGTTTATTTTTTTGAATGAAAATTAGAAGGATTTTTAGTTTCCAAGTCTTTTGAGAAAGCATAATTAAATGCAACACAAATCAGAAGATCTAACTAATAAATTTAGTGACAAAGCAAAGTAATTTTGTTATATAAATTAACCCATTTCTTATAGGCTAGCAGTGTTACAAGTGGTGGAACTTCTGTTGGCCTTTCAGCTCCTTTAGTCTTCTGATGGTGGACTTTGCTGTGATGGCAGAAGTGGTGCACTAGGTCCTGGCACCACCGGCTATGGTTTTTATGCAGGAGTCACAATGTCGGAGCCCTACAGCTTGTCATTTCATCTTAGTTTTGCCACAGAAGGAGGACATGCACTGGCATGCTGGCTTATTTCAATCTTCTTCACATTTTCCTGAGGAAGGCACCATAACGGGTCCCGTATTTACCCAAGATTCTTACCTTCTTGGTGCATTTAGCCATGTCATTGCAAACTATGTTTGAGCCCAGGGAGAGCTGAAAATCACCTTTTAAAAAAATGAGTTAGAGTTGATATTTATTTTTTAATATTTTTCTTTTTTCTTTTTCTGTTTCTTCAAAAAAGGCTCTTGGAATTTTGATAGGGATTGCATTAGATTTGTAAATAAATTTGGGGAGTATTGCCATCTTAAAAATGTCTTCTAATACATGAACATAGGATATCTTTTCATCTATTTAGATCTTCTTTATTTCCTTCAGCAGTGTTTTGTAATTTTCAATTACAAAAATTTTCAATGTATGTCTTTCACCTCCTTAGTTAAATCTGTTTCTAGATATTCTTTTGAATGTTATTGTAATTAGAATTACTTCATTAGTATCTTTTTGTACTGTTCATTCACACTGATTTTTGTGTTTTTATCTTGTATGTGGCAAATTGCCGAAGTCATTTATTGGCTATAGTAGTTTTTTGTGGATTCTTTGAGATTTCTGTAAGATTACATTCTCTGTGAATAGGTGTAGTTTTACTTGTTTCTTTTCAATTTGGATGCCTTTTAATCTCTTTTTCTTGCCTAATGCTCTGGTTTGGACTTCCAGTGAAATGTTTAATAGCTCCAGTAAAAGCCTGGGTCACAGGCCTTTACCTCATTTTTCTAGCTAGGGAATAATCTAATTAGGTATTGGTTATTTACTCATCCCTGCAAAGGATATGAGGCATTTTGGCTCATTCTAGAGTTTAGGGAGAAAGCCTTTCATCTGTTTATCATTGACTATGATATATATATTTTAAAGTTGTGTAGGGGAGGGGGAAAGGAGAGGGAGAGAGAATCTCAAGCAGAGCTCAGAGCTCCATCTCATGACCCTGAGATCATGACCTGAGCTGAAGCCAAGAGTCTGATGATTAACTGACTGAGCCACTCAGGTGCCCCTCCATTAAGTATGATATGATGTTAGTTATTAGTTTTTCATACATGCCCTGTATAGTGTTGAAGGAATTCCCTTCTATTCCTAGTTTTCTGGATGGTTTTATTATGAAAGAGTGTTAGATTCTGTTAAATGTTTTTTCTGTTTCAGTTGAGATGATTATGTGTCTCCCCCCTTCTTTCTATTAATATGGTATATTACATTGATTTTCTTTATATTGCATTCCTGGAATAAATCCCACGTGCCACAAAGATTTTTTATCTTATATTTAAATCTCATTGTGCTTTTAGTTATCTTTTGACTGTTTGATTCATCACTGTAGTATAGTCGGGAAAGATGGGCTGCTCATTGAAAACCTGCTTGTTCATCTTAGTCTGTAAATTGTGACTTTAGTTTTCACTAAACAATTCATATATTTTTTTATGAAAGCTTTCCATTGCCACTTCTCTTTTAAAAATTTTATTTATTTATTTGAGAGAGAGAGAGAGCATGCACACACAGACAGAAGCAGACACCCTACTGAGCAGGGAGTCCAACACCCTGGGATCATGACACTGAGCAGAAGACAGATGCCTAACTGACTGAGCCAGCCAGGTGCCCCACCTTTTCTGTTTTAAAATAAAACATGTGCTCTTCACTATAATTCAATAAATTATAATTCAATAAATTGCCTTAGTTGAGGAATTTTTAGATCTGTTTTGAAACTGGCTAGAAGAAAGCATTTTAAAACAGTAAAACTCAGATTTTAAAAAATAGAGATTTGAAAGTAATTATATGTCACCTATTCTGTTTTCCTGTCCCCATCATTACCCTGCCTTTCCCCCGCCCCTTAATTATCTAGGAACTGTCTAACAGGAAAAAGCGGGTACTAAATTCAGTGCTCTTGGAAGAAACTATATTATAGATTTAGAGAGTAGGTACTATAAACAGTGACTTCCCAAAATTCATATTGAATCCTAATCCCGAGTATGATGGTATTTGGAGGTGGGGCCTTTGGGGGATGATTAGGCCTTGAGGGTTCTGCCCTCATGAATGGGATTAGTGCCTATTGGAGACCTCAGAGAGCTCCTCTGTTCTTTTCACCATGGGGCATAGTGAGAATAGCCATCAATGAATGAGGAAGCCAGCACCAAATTGCTTTTAGCCTTTGAGTCTCTGGAACTGTGAGAGATAAATTTCTGTTTATGAGTTCCATGGTATTCTTTTCTTGCAGCCGGAATGGACTAAGAAAAGACTTCAGATTCTCTGGTTGTGATGTTCACAAATGGAGAGAGTTGCTTTTTAAATTATCCTCTGCTCAGATCAGTCCTTTAAAATTGTGTGTTATACTGGACTCTTTTAGTCACAGATTAACAAAACCAGCTCAAGCTCACAGAGAAAGTGGTTTAGCCACATAAATGAGTAGTTATGTATGGCTGGATTAAGGTGCTCAAGAAGTGTGACGTGGTTTCTCTGCATACTGTTTGCTTATCTTTATACATGGCCTGTACTTTCAGTCCCCTTTCTCTGATTTACATCTATTTCCAGGTGGTGTGAAAGATAACCCCCAGCAGCTATAGGTTTATAGAGGCTTTTTCCTCTGAGGTCTAGAGGAAGAGGGTGTTTTCCCCCTAGCTCCTGTAAAAGCATTGGTCACATGCCTTCATCTTGTTTTTCTAGCAAGGGAATAACCTAATTAGGTATAAGTTATTTACCTATTCCTTCAGAGGTGGGTAGAACTATCCTCATGAACTGAACAACAAAGCTATAGAATGTGAGGGAAGTGAACCAAAATGAGAAAGGGTTATTAGGCCGAAAGAAAACAAAATTAAAATGTTATCCTCTACTTATCCTTCCTAACCTTACCACACTGACCCTTAATATGCTTTTTCCCCCTGCCGTGGTTGTTTATATGTTTTCTCATATATATTTCTTAAATTTAGATTCTGTAGGGAACAAGCATATCTATTTTATTTTTACTTTGAGTTGAATATGCAGAAAAGTACATATTTTAAGTATATATTGCTTGATGTATTTTCACAAATGGAACACTTATGTTACTGGTACCACCTGGATTAACAAGTAGAACTTGACCAGCACTCTTGAAGCTTCCTTCTATTCCTTTGCAGTTACTGCCTCTCCAAAGGTGATTGCTGTATTGATCTCTGACAGCACTGATTGCATGAGATCTGCCTTTTTCTATTACTTCTTGTGAAGGTGTGGTTCCAGTTTATGTCTTCTTCTGTCCATCTCCCCCCGCCTTCTGTGTACTTTCTTTTATGGATGAGGATGGGGGAGTGTTTGGTGTTTTTTTTTTGTTTTATAGGCGCCTTACCTTTCTCCTCTCATTTCTGCTATTCCCTGCACCCCTTTACTGTTACCTAATACCCGTTTCTATATAGGGTCTGTTTTTCCCCAGAAGCAAAGCTTTACCAAGGCTCTCATTTTGGGTTCTGCTCACACTCAAGGCTTTCTTTAGGGACGCCTGGGTGGCTCAGTTGGTTAAGCGACTGCCTTCGGCTCAGGTCATGATCCCGGAGACCCGGGATCGAGTCCCACATCGGGCTCCCTGCTCCGCGGGAGGCCTGCTTCTCCCTGTCTCACTCCCCCTGCTTGTGTTCCCTCTCTGGCTGTATTTCTCTCTGTCAAATAAATAAAATATTAAAAAAAAAAAAAAAAAGGCTTTCTTTATATTTATAGCCTGTGTTTTCAAACTACCGCTTTCTTTATATTTATAGCCTGTGTTTTCAAACTACCAAGCCCCATTTTATGTTTTGTATTTAATTGCACTTTCTCTTTCTGGGGGTGTGTATGTTTTGTTTTGTTTTTCTTCTGTTCTTTAAGTCCTGTGTATCCTGTCTACTTTTTTAAGGGCTCTGTTGTTAAGCTCTTTCTCCTCTGGTTTCTACCTTCAGGGGCCTACAATAGTGGGGCTCTTGAAGCTCTGTTGTTATTTGGTTTATTTCTATATTTACAGATCATCTGAAGGTCATGGTATTCTTAATAATGCTCAAGGTGTGGGCCATATGTGGTTTTATTTATTCCTCCAGTTTTTTCATTTGTTTTGTTTTTTGGTTCTTAAAGATTGTGTGGGGAGATTGGAAATTTTGAAATTATCCTCCAGACTTGAGATTCCATACTTACTGGGGTTTTTTTGAATATTTACTAACCTTTGCATTTCTGAAATAAACCTACTTGATTGTGGTGTATCTTTCAGGCTTGGTTGCCAAGATTTATGTTTGTATTTTTATTTTTTATAGTTATTGTCTTATCTGTGTGTACATATATTTCATACACACACACACACACATATTACAAACGTATTTACTGAATTAAAAGTAAATTATAGACATCATGGCTTTGACCCTTATGTAATAAAAATTTCCAGAAAATAAGGTCATTCTTTCATATATCCACAATGCAGGTATCATACTTAACAAATTTAAGAACAATTCTAGGGAAAGAGTTTTAATGGGTTTAATTTCTTTAATAGCTATCCAGCTGTTAAAATCGTATATATTTCTTCTTTTTCAATGTATTGGTAATTTGTATTTTTAAAGAATTTGTTTCATACAAATGATTAATTTTTTTCTCTGCTCTTTCGTATTATTGTTTTTATTGAGATATAATTGACATATAACATTATTTTAGCTTTAGGTCTATAACATAATAATTTGATATATTTATATATTGCAAAATGACCACACTAAGTCTTGCTAACATCCATCACTACAGAATTATAAATTTTTTTCTTTGTGATCAGAACTTTTACGATCCATTCTCCACAAAGCTTTCAAATATATAAGACAGTATTATTAACTACTGATACTGTGTTGTATGTTACATCCCTTGGATTTATTTAGTTATAACTGGAAGGAGTTTGTACTTTTTGAACGCTTTCAGTCATTTTGCCTATCTACCACCCCCTTTCCACTGGCAACCACGAGTCTAGCTGTGAGCTTTTTTTTTTTTTTTTAAAGATTTTATTTATTTGACAGAGAGAAACACAGCCAGAGAGGGAACATAAGCAGGGGGAATGAGAGAGGGAGAAGCAGGCTTCCCGCTGAGCAGGGAGCCCGATGCGGGACTCGATCCCGGGTCTCCGGGATCATGACCCGAGCAGAAGGCAGTCGTTTAACCCACTGAGCCACCCAGGCGCCCAATATTTTTAATTTTTTGAGGGGCCCCTGTACTGTTTTCCATAGTAGCTGCACCAATTTATATTCCTGCCAGCAGTGTGCAAGGGCTTCCCGTTCTCCACATCCTTGTGAACTCCTATTATCCCTTGTCTTTTTTTTTTTCAGAGTGCTTTTTTTTTTTTTTTTTTTTTTTTTTTTTTTTTTTGACAGAGAGAAACACAGCCAGAGAGGGAACACAAGCAGGGGGAGTGAGAGGAGGAGAAGCAGGCTTCCCACCGAGCAGGGAGCCCGATGTGGGACTCGATCCCGGATCTCCGGGATCATGACCTGAGCCGAAGGCAGTCGCTTAACCAACTGAGCCACCCAGGCGCCCCTAGAGTGCTTTTTTTTTTTAAATTTATTTATTTTTTCAGTGTTCCAAGATTCATTGTTTATGCCCCACACCCAGTGCTCCATGCAATATGTGCCCTCAGTACCCACCACCAGGCTCTTCCATCCCCCCCACCCCCTTCCCTCCAAGACCCTCAGTTTGTTTCTGAGTGCAAAGTCTCTCATGTTTTGTTTCTCTCCCCAAATTACTCTACTTCCCAGAAAGTCAAGTATCACATGGTTTCACTTACTTCATGCATAAGGAGTAATATAGAGGACAGTAGGAGAAGGAAAGGAAATATCCCTTGTCTTTTTGATAACAGCCACTCTAACAGGTGTGAGGTGATTTCTCATCATAGTTTTGATTTGCATTTTTCTGATGATAGTGATGTGGAGCACCTTTTCATGTATCTGTTGGCTATCAGTGTGTCTTTGGAAAAATGTCTATTTAGATTCTGTGCATTTTTAGTCTTTCTTGTTGTTAGTAATGAGTTGGATAAGCAACTTAAATATTTTGGATATTAATCCCTTATATGGATATATGGTTTGCAAATATTTTTTCCCATTCCATAGGTTTGCCTTTTTGTATTGTTGATGGTTTTCTTTGCTGTGCAGAAGCTTTTTGGTTTGATGTCCTATTTGTTTATTTTTGCTTTTGTTACCTTTGGTTTTGGCACAAACCCTAAATTTATTGATTGTAGAATTATTTATAGTATCTTTTTGTCTTTTTGATGTCTGCTGAATTTTTCATGATGTTGGTAACTTGTTTTCTTTTCTTAATCAGTCATATTAAGAATTTGCTAGTTTTGGGCACCTGGGTGACTCAGTGGGTTAAAGCCTCTGCCTTCAGCTCAGGTCATGATCTTAGGGTCCTGGGATCGAGTCCCACATCGGGCTCTCTGCTGGGCAGACAGCCTGCTTCCTCCTCTCTCTCTGCCTGCCTCTCTGCCTACTTGTGATCTCTCGGTCAAATAAAAAAATAAAATCTTAAAAAAAAAAAAGAATTTGCTAGTTTTATTAATGGTGGAATTTATACTATTAAATGTTACTTTTCTTTTTTTCTTTTTTTCTTTTTTTTAAGATTTTATTTATTTGACAGAGAGAAACACAGCCAGAGAGGGAACACAAGCAG